>APFE031111793.1:81529-202794 GCA_000404065.3 Pinus taeda | reverse complement strand
AGGTTAGAGTAGAATAGAGTATTATTATGGGATGATATCCCACAAAAGGAAAATGCCACCACAGAGGAGATATTTTAACAGTTCTAGCAGTAAAAGGGTAATGCTTATGTGGGTCAACCCTATGTAGGCTTTCCTCATTTAGTAATCTAGCGCATGGTCAAAATAAACTCTGAAAACCTATTTATAATGCAGCCTGAACAATTTAAGAGCAGAGAAACCATCATCTCAACAAAGAGAGGAAGAACCATTTGACCTCATGCAGCAAACATGCTCTGACTGCATTCATACATTTAATCTTCTTGTTGACATTCTGGTCCATCGTTCTCATCAAGTGGGTAAGGCGGACGAGCATACTAAGAAATGTGAAACCTCGAAAGCCATTTCGCACTTGCAGTGATAAATATTATTTTGGGTGCGATTAATTTGGGGTTAGGGATTTGGCTTTTATAAGAGAAATTGGGAAATGGGTTTGGTTTAACTCCCTTGTCTGAAATGGTTACCAAATTTTGTCTGTTTTAGATTTATTCATGGAGATGTGAAGCCTGAAAAGTTTTTACTTGGCCAGCCTGGAACTTCTGATGAGAAAAAACTCTTTCTGATAGATCTTGGCGTGGGTGAGTTTTTCAATTTTCTCGTCTATTCTTGTATAATTGTGTAACAACATGATAATCTTGTTGACTTGAATGCCTTTGGCTGGATTGATAAATGAATGCCTTTTGACTGGATTGGTATTTATCTGAAGCATGGCAGAAAAGCTTTCTGATGCTTGTTCCTGCCTTTTTTCCTTATTTCTTTTAATTTATATTTATCACATTTCATCGAAAAACTTCTCCACAACCATTTGTGTATTGTCATCCACGCTAATGCTTTTCTATTCCCAGCGTCAAAGTGGAAGGATACATCATCAGGTCATCATGTTGACTATGATCAACGGCCTGATGTCTTCAGGTTAGTTTCTTAGCTTTCGCATGACAGTACTTAAGCTTGTTATATTGTATTTAGTTTTATTCATTTCCATTTATCTGGTTTTATTTTGTGTATTGGATTATATTAATTTTATTATCTTGTAAATGTCCATGTTTCTATTCAGAGGTACTGTTAGGTATGCCAATGTACATGCACATCTTGGGAGAACAGGAAGTAGACGAGATGATCTAGAGTCTTTAGCATATAGTCTAATATTCCTTCTTAGGGGCAGGTTGCCTTGGCAAGGTTACGAGGTACATTTATAAATTATGTTGTTCTCTGACTTGTTTTGTGGAGATTCACATTCAACGTTTTGTCTTATTGCATGTTTTTTCCCTTGTAGGGTGACAACGAGGGCTTTCTTGTTTGTAAAAAGAAGATGGCAACTTCTCACAAAATGTTGTGTGACTCCTGTCCAGTTCCTTTCCGGCAACTTCTTGAAGCAATCACAAATATGAAATTCAATGAAGAGCCAAATTATCAAAATCTTATTTGCCTTTTTGAAGGCATTCTTGGAGCAAATATTTCAACAAGGCCAATTAATACAGATGGAGCTCAGAAGTTCCTATCTCATGTGTGGCCCCAAGTCTCTTCAGTCAAAGTCCCTTAAATCATTAGAAGAACTTGTCTGATTTTTTGGATGTGCTTAGAATATTGGATAGATTCAAAGCAATTCTTTGAAGTCGTGGAAGTGTTTGGAAGTGTCATGAGTTGTGGATGTACTTGGAGAAACAACTAGATTGAAACTCTTTGAAGTCCTTGAGATTTTACAAGTTATAAACATTGAAGTATTACAAGTTACATTCAATTGCCTGGTTGGTGTTGATGTTTAAATTTGTCTTTCTGTTTCAAGTATTTATTGCCATTTTTAGTCATGTTAATGTGTGTTTAAGTTCAGATTTTATGTTAAAATAGGGTGGTCCAAAACATGTCGATGATGATGAGCAACCTAAGGAGGTTCCAGGTGGAACTCCAGCAACTCAATGGATATCAGTTCACAATGCTCGACAGCCTATGAAATAGAGGTAATGCTTAAAAGACTAAGAAATGAGGAAATTGAGATTTTTATCTTTATTGTCAGTGGTCACTTATCAATGTAGCAGAAATTGTCTTAGTTATTGATATATTCATGTATTAGCTGTACAAGAAAGCAATAACCATATGTCAATGATGGAGGTTAGAGTAGAATAGAGTATTATTATGGGATGATATCCCACCAAAGGAATATTCCACCACAGAGGAGATATTTTAACAGTTCTAGCAGTAAAAGGGTAATGCTTATGTGGGTCAACCCTATGTAGGCTTTCTTCATTTAGTAATCTAGCGCATGGTCAAAATAAACTCTGAAAACCTCTTTATAATGCAACCTGAACAATTTAAGAGCAGAGAAACCATCATCTCAACAAAGACAGGAAGAACCATTTGACCTCATGCAGCAAACATGCTCTGATCGCATTCATACATTTAGTCTTCTTGCTGACATTCTGGTCCATCGTTCTCATCAAGTGGGTAAGGCGGACGAGCATACTAAGAAACCTCGAAAGCCATTTCGCACTTGCAGTGATAAATATTATTTTTGGTGCGATTAATTTGGGATTGGGGATTGGGGATTTGGCTTTTACAAGAGAAATTGGGAAATGGGTTTGATTTAACTCCCTTGTCTGAAATGGTTACCAAATTTTGTCTGTTTTAGATTTATTCATGGAGATGTGAAGCGTGAAAAGTTTTTACTTGGCCAGCCTGGAACTTCTGATGAGAAAAAACTCTTTCTGATAGATCTTGGCTTGGGTGAGTTTTTCAATTTTCTCGTCTATTCTTGTATAATTGTGTAACAACATGATAATCTTGTTGACTTGAATGCCTTTGGTTGGATTGATAAATGAATGCCTTTTGACTGGATTGGTATTTATCTAAAGCATGGCAGAAAAGCTTTCTGATGCTTGTTCTTGCCTTTTTTCCTTATTTCTTTTAATTTATATTTATCACATTTCATCGAAAAGATTCTCCACAACCATTTGTGTATTGTCATCCACGCTAATGTTTTTCTATTCCCAGCGTCAAAGTGGAAGGATACATCATCATGTCATCATGTTGACTATGATCAACGGCCTGATGTCTTCAGGTTAGTTTCTTAGCTTTCGCATGACAGTACTTAAGCTTGTTATATTGTATTTAGTTTTATTCATTTCCATTTATCTGGTTTTATTTTGTGTGTTGGATTATATTAATTTTATTATCTTGTAAATGTCCATGTTTCTATTCAGAGGTACTGTTAGGTATGCCAATGTACATGCACATCTTGGGAGAAAAGGAAGTAGACGAGATGATCTAGAGTCTTTAGCATACAGTCTAATATTCCTTCTTAGGGGCAGGTTGCCTTGGCAAGGTTACCAGGTACATTTATAAATTATGTTGTTCTCTGACTTGTTTTGTGGAGATTCACATTCAACGTTTTTTCTTATTGCATGTTTTTTCCCTTGTAGGGTGACAACGAGGGCTTTCTTGTTTGTAAAAAGAAGATGGCAACTTCTCCCAAAATGTTGTGTGGCTCCTGTCCAGTTCCTTTCCGGCAATTTCTTGAAGCAGTCACAAATATGAAATTCAATGAAGAGCCAAATTATGAGAAGCTTATTTGCCTTTTTGAAGGCATTCTTGGAGCAAATCTTTCAACAAGGCAAATTAATACAGATGGAGCTCAGAAGTTCCTATCTCATGTGCGGCCCGAAGTCTCTTCAGTCAAAGTCCCTTAAATCATTAGAAGAGCTTGTCTGATTTTTTGGACGTGCTTAGAATATTGGATAGATTCAAAGCAATTCTTTGAAGTCGTGGAAGTGTTTGGAAGTGTCATGAGTTGTGGATGTACTTGGAGAAACCACTAGATTGAAACTCTTTGAAGTCCTTGAGATTTTACAAGTTATAAACATTGAAGTATTACAAGTTCCATTCAATTGCTTGGTTGGTGTTGATGTTTAAATTTGTCTTTCTGTTTCAGGTATTTATTGCCATTTTTATTCATGTTAATGTGTGTTTAAGTCCAAATTTTATGTTAAAATAGGGTGGTCCAAAACATGTCGATGATGATGAGCAACCCAAGGAGGTTCCAGGTGGAACTCCAGCAACTCAATGGATATCATCAGTTCAAAATGCTCGACAGCCTATGAAACAGAGGTAATGCTTAAAAGACTAAGAAATGAGGAAATTGAGATTTTTATCTTTATTGTCAGTGGTCACTTATCAATGTAGCAAAAATTGTCTTAGTTATTGATATATTCATGTATTAGCTGTACAAGAAAGCAATAACCATATGTCAATGATGGAGGTTAGAGTAGAATAGAGTATTATTATGGGATGATATCCCACCAAAGGAATATGCCACCACAGAGGAGATATTTTAACAGTTCTAGCAGTAAAAGGGTAATGCTTATGTCGGTCAACCCTATGTAGGCTTTCCTCATTTAGTAATCTAGTGCATGGTCAAAATAACCTCTGAAAACCTCTTTATAATGCAGCCTGAACAATTTAAGAGCAGAGAAACCATCATCTCAACAAAGACAGGAAGAAATATAATTGAAAAATGCCAAAAAAGTGTGAATTTTTTTTCTATTCTTATATTGAATGCTTGCTCAGTATTGTAGAAAATAAATCTTTTTAGTATGTTGTGGTTCACCAGAGTTTCTAAACAATCATTGTCCGATAAGAACTTTAACTTTATCAATGCCTAGTATTGCTTCAAATTCCCTTTTTCAAATCCCCAGTATTTGATGTATGTTGGAATACATGTTTGAAATATATGAGCTATTCTATAGTACTATCTGAAATATTCTTTATTAGCTTTACTGCAGTCCAAGCCTTGCGAGAAAAATATACTGAAAATTAATTTACAAGCGGATGCCTACAAGGGTGAAAAACAGAAAATGGATATAGAGTCTAGAGTCTAGACATTATTATGGAAAGTGTAAGAAGCTAGCAGAAAAGAAGCTAGCAGAAGTTGTTGCTAAACTTCAACATGGCATACACACATTTGTGCTCTTTGTTCAGGTAGTTAATTTGTTGCAGCATAATACACATCAGATGCATACAAATGCACAAAGAAATCTCTATCTCAGGCCCAAAGGACAGGAAATATTTTGTTGAGAGTATGAAGCTAAGTTGCACGAAATGGGGAAACGGGTACGAGTTTCCGAAACGGGAAGCGATACGAAACGCGACCTCCCTAAATTTTGGAAACGGGGAAACGTGAATATATTATATATATATATATATGTGTGTGTGTGTGTGTGTGTGTGCAATCATAAAGCATAGATGATATATTATAATTTATTACACTTAAACATTAAGATTTAATTTACATCACATTTACTCATGAATGATCACATAATGAAAATAAAAAAATCGGAATATCCAAAAGCAACTTTTCTTATATATCCAAATCTCAAAATCAGCGTTTATTTATATTAATATATGAGGCTGCAAGTACAATAAAGACTATAACGCTGCAAGAGAGAGATCCAAATCAGGATTTTCTACATCCACATCCCATTCTTTAGAAGGACCACTGTTGTATTGAGAGTCTCCTCCTACATAGTCGAACGACCTTAGTGCTCTTGATTAAATACACGTTTCATACCCTAGTACCCTACATGATCTTGATTATTGGGAGTTTCCCCCACATAGATGGCTTGGTTCTCTTGATTAAATACAAGTTCCATACCCTAGTACATGATAAAATCCAATGGAAACATTGCAATCCCTCCAAATCTTGAAATCCTGAAAAACTAATAAGTCTGCTGGATTTTGAGTGAGATTTAAAATTCTACTTTCTCCATATGAAATCCAATGAGGGCGAAGCAACAAGAAGTCACTAACATACCCTAAAAATAAATTAAAAACAAATTAAAAAAATAAAAATAAAAATAAAAACACAAGTTAATGAGGAAACGTGGGTCGTACGGCCCTGAAACGCGTTTCCGGCCATACTGGCCACGTTTCCGTCTCAGGAAACATGGCAGTACGGCCGGAAACATGTTTCATGGCTATACCAAACGTGTTTATGTGTTTCATACCCATTTTTGTACGGAAACGGACCTCCATACCACGTTTCCTGCAACATAGGTATGAAGCCATTGACCACATTCACTCACTAAGCTACTACTAGGAGGCCCTTTGTTGTTCTTTGAAAGCCTTTTGTTGCTCATGGAATTTTGGAAAGCATTTCACTTTGTTTTGAGAGGCTTTGCTCCATAGTGTTATGTGACATTGGTATTTCAAAGACCCTTTTGGTGGCCATTTGAGATTGAATGAGCTTGTACCTTGTCATCTTCACTCTGCTCACAACCTTTTGGACTCCATTAAGAGCACCATTGTGGTCAAATAGGGCTGCTGCCCCTCATCAACTCTTTATGGGATGATTCTAAATTGGTGAGCTGGAGTAATTTTTTTAGCCGACACATATAGGGGAGGGACAAGTGTCTTCTACAATACATCTTGTTCTCCCTGCTTTTATTTATTGATGACATGATCCTCGCAGGTTTCACTTGAGGGGTTGAAGAGTCAAATTGGTGTGCTATCCAACTTATGTGACCTTTGATAGTTGTCAGTCAACTTTGGTAAAACTAATGTCATGATCTACAATGTATCATGCTCTCTGTAAGTGGATTAAGGTTAATATGGATTACACATACTTGGGGGTTCAGTTTTGAGGGCCATGGTTTTGTTTGAGTTATGCTTTCCAGCCTTAACTTAACAAGAAGTGATGAGACTGAATGGCACAACAAAATCACCTATTGCAAATCATTTTGGCGAGTCCATAGCAGGAACAATGACCATTAGGGCTTTCAAGGTTGAGGATCAGTTCTTAAAGAAGAACTTAGACCTTATGGATAAAAACTCGAACCCCTTTTTCTACAGTTTCTCGGCAAATGATTGGTTGATTCAGCGTCTAGAGATGTTAAGTGCAACTGTTCTTTTCTCCTTTGCTCTTGCTATGGTTCTACTCCCAATGGGCAGCTTCAATCCTGGTATGAACGATGAAACTAAGGGTCGTCTGTGGGAGATATCTGTTGTTACTGGATGCTTTTATGCATACAATGATGATGCCTAACATTTGAATTGGTGCAGGTTTTGTTGGGATGACACTATCATATGGTCTGTCATTGAACATGTCATTGGTTTCCAGTATTCACATCCAATGGACACTTGCAAACTACATTGTTTTTATAGAACACATCAAACAGTACATGCACATTCCTAGTGAGGCACCAGCTGTTATAGAAGATTGCAGACCACCAGATAGTTGGTCCTCGCATGGGAAGGTGGAATTGCAAGACTTGAAGGTACCTGAGTTGTGCATTCCAACAAGATGAATGTGTTAACATTTATTTTTTTAACTAAAATTTGAATGGTTTATGATGTTTTCAGTCGAATATATTTTGATATGTGTGCAGATTAGATATAGAGCCAACAACCCCCTTGTTTTATGGGGCATTACATGTACATTTGAGGGAGGGCAAAAGATTGGCATTGTTGGGCGAACAGGAAGTGGGAAGACCACTCTCATTATCATCATCCACCCTTGCTTTCAACAATGTCCATTCACATGTCCCTATTCTTCCCCACTCTACACATGTCCTTATTCTTCCCCACTCTATGCTATTCTTCACCACTCTATGCCTTACGGCGTTTCCTTTGCAACATAAGATGCAAATGCTAGTTATGATTTTATAAGGAACGTAAAATGAAGAGATGCTGAGAGAATAACAGACTTCAAACCATGGGTTCAGAAAGGACAAAAGCCTTGTGTTTCCTCCAAAACCCAAAGGCCTTAGGAAAATGTTACACAAACAGAGATGCAATGTTACATTTCACGGATCCCCATTTTTTAAGATAGTTTCAGGAATATGTTATCTAAGCAGCTATCATTCATGTTTCTAGCCAAGTCTGCTATTTTCCGAATGGTGGCAATTCACTCAATCCGAAAAACTGTTCTGGAACATTTCCTTCTTGTACATTGTGTATTTCTATAAAATTATAAATGTTGCATTCTCCCAGAAAAATAAGAAGACCTTTTGTTGTTTTATTGATCTAAAATCAATATTTTATTAAATAAATTGTACCCACAACATGACTATTACTACTCATGAGATTAAATCGAAATAGAGCCAGGAAATTGATGTTTGTTTGTCTAGTGTGCAAATAAAAATAAAAGACATAATTCCGTAGTCCAATTAAAACAATAATTGAAATCCTTCAAATCCAAAATTCAAATAACTTGACCAATTTTGTAGCTAGTTTCAGAATCATTAGGATTTTCATACAGCATCTGCAAGTTTATTAAAATCTCTTTGAACATGTGTGGTTTGTTCGATGCAGACCAAGTTCTCTAAGTAATGGAAGTATACTACACATGTCGGAATCACCTCTGATGTCCAGTTCATCTAATCCCTTTTGAAAGTAAATATAAAGTCCCACTACTAAGGATCTCAGTTCAGCTTCGTTGTTAGACATTTACCTGTCCCAACGCATGAATTAAATCTTTTTTTTTTTTTTTTTGGCTGCATATTTGGTGGTGATCAAAGGTTCTATTCAATTCTAGTTGCTCTGTTGGGATCTAAATTTTTTTTGACAAGAACTTGCAACTGCTCACAATTGAGCTCAATTCGTCATTCATCTTGTATTCTCTAAAATGTCATGACTACTTTTATCTCCATGATTTTACTGTGGACCTTGCCATCATATTTTTTTACCTATGGTGAATTGGTAACTTGCTGGGTAAGCTGCTTGATGCCCATGGTGAATTGGTAACTTGCTGGGGTAAGCTGCTTGATGCCCATAGTCAAACCTTCGCGCTGCAACTTTGTTTTGAGCGATCAGAGTCATTTCCCCTGTTTATTACAGGATGAGTTTAAACGTTAAACAATTAGCATAGTTTCAGTTTGCTCAAACAAGAATTTGCAGGTCCGACCGCTATCTTGCCCAATGAAATCACCAGTTAGAGATGCTGGTGTTGTTACAGACAAGAATGATGAAGCAGAATTGCCTAGCATCCGAGTAGATATATTGGCTACATCACTGCCCGGGTGTAAAGGTCGCAAACTGGTCTCTCCATTCGAACCACACAGTGAGACAATTGAAGCTCGAGAATCCTGGAGTCACAGTGATAAGGTCACAGCTCCCGAGAAGAAAATTACCCTGTTTGTCCTCAGGCTTGCAATTCTGGAGAAGGCAGCTAGCGGGCTTGGAACCTTGGCATTCGTCTGGGCCACCATCGTCCTCCTCAAAGGCTTCGCAGTAACTTTAAGAAAGGTAGACTTCTGGTTCGTGAGCATAATACTGTTGACAGAAGGTGCTCGCATCTTCAGTCGAAGCCACGAGCTGGAATGGCAACATGAGACAACCCTAATATCTGTAGCCACACTCAGAGACGCCGCCAAACGGCTGAGTCGCAGGTTCTATATTAATGGGAACAACTTTATCTTAACACGAATCTGCGGGTGCTTTAAACACAAGAAAATCCAGAGCGCAAAGATCACCCTGCGGGAAAAAAGTTGTGCTGTCGAGCATCATGATTCATCAAAGAGGACTTGGTCCTCGTCTAGGATTCAATTGGTACCATATACCGGGTGGCTTTCCATATCCAGAAACGCCAACCAGATGCTTTTCTGGCTTCAATTGGTGTAGGCTTTGACATGCGTTGCCTTGTCCCTCTCTCGCCTAGCCAGTCAAGACTTTGGCGTAGATGTTGGGAATTTTCTGATAAATTCCAAAACAAAATTAACTGAACAGAACAAAGACTGATGCTCTGTTTTTAACACACAGGATCTTAGCATAAGGAAGCTAAAAACTATCTTGCTAAGACAGTTTCAGCAACACAAAAAAAAAATTCTATTAATTAACAGGAAACCAATTGTTACATAAATCATCTTCCTCGCACAGAGGGATCTCACAACTGCTGTTACAAAACATCTTTCTCTTAACAGAGGGATTCACCAACTGTCTATGCTGAAAAGAATCTTCCTCTTAACAGAGGGATTCACCAAGAACTTCCAATTCCATACAAAAAAGAAATTACTCTGTCTCTTCTGGAAATTTTTACACTGCTGTGTGTAAAAATTTCTTCACTCTTCTAACATTCACTGCTGTGTGAAAAACATTTCATTTCACTGAACGACAAAAGACATTCCCATCACGCTGCTGTGTGTTTCTCTGCATTACATTTCATTGTTAAAAATGACATTAGCGTTGTTGCTTTACCTATGCACTGTTGTGCATTAAAAAGACACTCTCAACAAAAAAACTTTTCACACGCGCTGCTGCGCATTCCATTTCGTTTTCACTGAACGAAGATAACAAAAAAAAACTTCACGCTGCTGTGTGCTTCATTTTTTTTTCTCGATAAAATTCTCAAGCTGCTCTATTCTATTTTTACTTCACACTGCTGTGCAATTCTTTTCTCCCCTTCACGCATTGCTACATGCTTTAGTTTTCACTCTTAACAACAAAACTTACATTATGCTGCTGCATATACCCTTTTGTCTTTCACTCACATTTCAACAGCAAACTGCTCTCTCCACACTTCTATGCTGCTGCATATTCCTTGGAAACACATTACATTGTTTATGCAATGAATAGCATAAACCTTTTATCACGTTGCTGCGCGCTCCTTCTCAGTTCACAATGGACAACCAACTGATATTATAAATCCTCAGGCAGAGCTAAGAGGTTAGCGCTCGTGTTCTTCTTTTCCGCACTGCTGTGCGTTTCAGTTCATATTCAACAAAAAAAAAAAAAACATTACATGACAATACAATTTCTTGTGCCATACTGCCGTGGATAAAAAACAATATAATTAAAAACATTTACCAACGATCTACGACTTCAGTAAATTTCATTTAATTGCTTCACTGACAGGAACCGGCGGTCAACCAAAAAGAACTTCCACTTCACGCAAGTCATGGTGCAGACTTGTACGCAGCCCTGGCTTCAATCGACGGTGGACAGTGTTGAATTCAATCGGACGGATATCGCTTGCCCAAACCAAACGAACATTATGCCCCGATAAAAAGTGGTTTTGGAAATTGTACTGAGGACACGCGTCAAATGGTGATTGTATCGGGGGCGTTTGAGAGAATACCACTGCCTCAGCAAAAGTGGTCCAATGGAAACAGGTTGTTTTCGGAACAATACGCACGACAGTTTGAAATTAATATTTCAACACTCCCCTTTAATTTCAACTGTTGGGCTATTAGTTATACCCAGACATTTCCTCAAAAATTCAAGATTTTTCTGCCTATTAGTATCAGCTTTCCTCTCATCGCTCTCACTGTTGTGCTCAGGCACTCCAATCATGTAATATCCTATTTCTCTCTGCTTCAGGCAAGATTTCCAATCTTTGCATCTCCAAGCTATCCTGCAACCTTTCATTCTCTGCTCTTATGGCAGATTTAATTCGATATCTCTCTCCTATAAGAAGATCTTCATCAAAGATTGACTGTTGATATAGTTCAGCAATAATGATAAAAAATTACAGGCTCCCCTTAACTGTGTGCATCGTCTCCTTTTCGCAGAGTCTTCTCAAAAGAAACTTAGGTTGGCTGGAGAGCTCAAGGGACTTTCGGACTGTATTTCCTTCCTTCTCCATACTTGTGTAACTTTCTTCTTTTGCATGGGTCTAGCTTGTGTAAGAGCCCATGTTAAGTTACAATTACGTGCCATATGATCAATGTTATGACACTTGAAGCATTCTACATTGTTCATGAATAAGATTTCATAATTTCTTCCTATAAAATTGTTTCTTGGAGGTTGTCGGAAACTATAACATATATCTCTATGAGATGCTTTACAGTTTTTGCCATATGACCAAAGTTTGGACAAGAATAACAATAACCGAAAATTGAAATTTGGTACCTGGGAGATGGAGGTTTCCTTGATGTACTTCTGAAGCCTTTCTGCCTTGAGATCCTTTGATGTTAACCATTCCCTCTTGCCTCTTTGACATCATCTACATTTCTTTTTGGAGTTGGTTTTCTATTTGGAGCAAGATTTCTTCTTGGAATAGGATTTCTTCTATTGTAGCCTTGATTTTTCTCCTTGCCTTTGCTGGAACTAGGAGCATCACAATTTCTTTCTGGCTTCTTCACATCTCTTTTGCTTAAAGCATTTTCATTCTTGTTTGAGGGTTCACCTGCATACCCAAGTCCTGATTTATCAGATGGACATCTGTGATAGCTGAGCATGTCATCCAAGGCTTGAGAGCTCTTCAAGATTTTGTTCATCCCTTCAACCTTTTTTCTGAGGAGGAAAATCTCTTCTTCCAATCTTTCACACTCATCATTCTTCTTTGCAAGTTGTTCCTCAGTTTCTTCCTTGCTACGAGTAGCTTCAACTGCTACTATTCTAAGGGAGATGATATCTGACTTCATTTCTTCATTCTTTGATTGACTGCTTTCCATTCTCTTCTCAACTTCTTGTGCCTATTTCTTGGCTTCTTGTAATTTAGACTTAAGGGAGGAGACCTCTACCTTGTACTGACCAATCTCTTCTTCAAGTTTGTTCACGCTCTTGTGTCTTTGTTCAAGTTGACTTGACAAGGTATTTTCCTACTTCTTTGCTTTATTCAATTGATTTGTCATGGATATGACTTCTTCATGATGCTTCCTTTTGCTTTGATGAAATTCCTTCTTAAGTTTGGCAAGCTCTTCATCCCTTTCTTGTACTTGAAGCTTGATGAGGTCAACTTTCTTCCTTGTTTGATTTTGGTTACCAACTGGAGCTATCTTCTTAAGTGCCTCATTTTCCTTTTTCAAATTGTTAATCTCTTCCATGGCAGTCATAAGTTGAGCAAGGAGTTCTTCTACAAAGTCCTTTTCATTCTTTTCATCTTCTAGGTTTGCTTCAGCCTTGATGTCATCATTATCATTTTTAGCTTCTATGATGGGTTCAGGATCTCCTTTTTGATTGATGGTCATGGTCAGTGCTCCTTTTGAGTGAAGGTCATGAAGTTTGTCCCATATATCCTTTGTTGATGAATGTTTTCCAAGATTCTTCTTTACAGAATCAGGTAGCCCATCCAAGATTGTCTTTGCTGCTTTTGCATTGTACTCCTTGGGTTCTCTATCCATCCTGCTATCATCAATCACTGATTCCCAAATTTCAATCCCTTGAGACTGTAAGAAAGTCCTCATTTTTAGTTCCCATATATAAAAGTTCCCATTGAACCTTGGAGCCTCAAATAGAATGCTTTCAAATTGATTGTCTTCTATTTTAGTAGTAGAGGGAGACACATCCTTAGGAGGATTGGAGACTTTCTTCCTTGACCTTGCCATTCTTAACTATGCTTCAAAATACTTAACCGTGTATTTTAAAGTAACTGATTGTTTCTTCAACAACAACACAGAAAACTAATCTGAGAAATACCTGGATCCTTTCTTGACTGTCTTCACTCTGTTGGAGAAGTTGCTGCAGCAAAAAAACTCTTTCCTTCAGCTTCTTTGACACCTTCAAAGAGCCTGGACAAGCTCTGATACCACTGTTAGAAATTTTCTGATAAATTCCAAAACAAAATTAACTGAACAGAACAGAGACTGATGCTCTGTTTTTAACACACAGGATCTTAGCACAGTGAAGCTAAAAACTGTCTTGCTGAGGACAGAGTTTCAGCAACACAAAAAAAAATTCTATTCATTAACAGGAAACCAACTATTACATAAAGCATCTTCCTCACATAGAGGGATTTCACAACTGCTGTTACAAAACATCTTCCTCTTAACAGAGGGATTCACCAACTGTTTATGCTGAAAAGCATCTTCTTCTTAACAGAGGGATTCACCAAGAACTTCCAGTTCCATACAAAAAAGAAATTACTCTGTCTCTTCTGGAAATTTTTAGACTGTTGTGTGTAAAAATTTCTTCACCCTTCTAAAATTCACTGCTGTGTGAAAAACATTTCATTTCACTGAACAACAAAAGACATTCCCATCACGCTGCTGTGTGTTTCTCTGCATTACATTTCATTCTTAAAAATGACATTAGCGCTGCTGCTTTGCCTATGCACTGTTGTGCATTAAAAAGACACTCTCAACAAAAAAAACTTTTCACACGCGTTGTTTCGCATTCCATTTCGTTTTCACTCAACAAAGATAACAAAAAAAACTTCACGTTGCTGCGTGCTTCATTTTTTTTTCTCGATAAAATTCTCACGCTACTCTGTTCTATTTTTACTTCGCACTCCTGTGAAATTCTTTTCTCCCCTTCACGCACTGCTGCGTGCTTTAGTTTTCACTCTTAACAACAAAACTTACATTACGCTGCTGTGTATACCCTTTTGTCTTTCACTCACATTTCAACAGCAGACTGCTCTCTCCACACTTCTACACTGTTGCATATTCCTTGGAAACACATTACATTATTTATGCAATGAACAACATAAACCTTTTATCACGCTGTTGCATGCTCCTTCTTAGTTCACAATGGACAACCAACTGATATTATAAATCCTTAGGTGGAGCTAAGAGGTCGGCGCTCTTGTTCATCTTTTCTGCATTGCTATGCGTTACCTCTAATTTTTTCTTCTTCGCACTGCTGTGCGTTTCAGTTCATATTCAACAAAAAAAAAAAAACATTACATGACAATACAATTTCTTGTGCATTACTGTCGTGGATAAAAAACAATATAATTAAAAACATTTACCAACAATCTACGACTGCAGTAAATTTCATTTAATTGCTTCACTAACAAGAACCGGCGGTCAACCAAAAAAAACTTTCACTTCACGCAAGTCATGGTGCAGACTTGTACACAGCCCTGGTTTCAATCGACGGTGGACAACGTTGAATTCAATCAGACGGATATCGCTTGCCCAAACCAAACAAACATTATGCCTCGATAAAAAGTGGTTTTGCAAATTGTACTGAGGACACGCATCAAATGGTGATTGTATCGGGGGCGTTTGAGAGAATATCACTGCCTCAACAAAAGCAGTCCGATGAAAAGAGGTTGTTTTCGGAACAGTACGCACGGCAGTTTGAAATTAATATTTCAATAGTAGATTCAGGTAGTGACATCAAGAATCGAAAAGCGTCTCTCAATATTTTCTATAGCCTCTCCCTAGCCGAAGCGCTTCTGTCCTTGCTCGAGAAGGCCTACTGACAATGGGAGATCATTGTACAAAAATTGTTGTTCCAGGTGAATACAAAATATGGGTTTAGTGATTCAGAGCTCCCCACAGTTCAACGATTTTTCTATGATACATATTCGCAGCGCGTCAATGAAAGCGTTTTCGATGGTTTGAAGATGGAATTTGTGTCATACAGCATGGAGCTGCTACAGCCTTGCATTGCTGATTGAGAGCTGACGGGGGCTCGAGTTTGAGTTCTGTCAGTGCTTGTGAATAAAGATCGTGTTGTGTTGTCTACTTACCCCAATTTTTATAATTTATTCGGTTTAATAAATATCTACTAATAATATATATGCCAGAAATTTGACCACGATAAACCTGCAATCAGTTAAAATAAAAATGCTAGAAACTTGACCATATAGGCATCCTTTCCCTGGTAACATATAGGCATTTTCTGATACTTTTCATGGGAATTTAATTTTTCTTAGGATGCCTTCTTGCATCTTCGATTGCAAAGGAAGACGCTGCGAAATTGGGAACGGTGATTCGTATAGACCTGGGAACTACTTACTCCTGTGTTGGGGTTTACAAGAATGGTCATGTGGAGATTATTGCCAATGACCAAGGTAACTGTATTACCCCATCATGGGTGGCGTTCACCGAAAATGAGAGCTTGATTGGAGAGGCTACCAAAAACTAGGCCGCAGTCAGTGCCGAACTAACCATCTTTGATGTCAAGAGACTTATTGGAAGAAAGTAAGTACTCTGATCTCTTATTTGCCCATTCATTAGACAAGTCCAATTCTCACCTTGATATTGAACCCAAAAGGGTGCCAGTCATGAAATTGGATTTGATTTCTGCCCTATCCAAACTTCAAAAAAACGACTTAAAACTTTTACTTGATGAGCACAATTAAATGAAAACATTTGTTTTATATAGTTTTGAAGACAAAGAAGTTCAGAAGGATATGAAATTGGTACCATACAAGATTGTAAACAAGGATGGGAAACCTTATATTCAAGTTCAAGTACAACATGGAGAGACAAAGGTATTTAGCCCTGAGGAAATCAGTGCTATGATTTTGACTAAGATGAAGGAGACTACAGAAGCATTCGTTGGCAAGACTATAAAGGACGATGTGTGGTGACCATCCCTGGTATGCTTTCTTTTCAACTTTTTTTTTTTGTGAGGTTGTGGGTAACCAATTGTTAACTGCATTGTGATTGTTAACTTGTGGGCTTACGCAGCTTATTTCACTGATGCACAAGGCCAAGCAAGGAAGGATGCTAGTGTTATTGCTGGCTTGAATGCAACTCGTATTATCAACGAACCCACAGCTGCAGCAATAGCTTATGGCTTGGACAAGAAGGGTGGAGAGAAAAATATTGTTGTTTTTTATCTTGGCGGTGGCACGTTTGATGTCAGCGTTTTGACTATTCACAACGGAGTTTTTGAGGTTTTGGCTACAAATGGTTATACCCATCTTGGAGGTAATCTGTCTGAACTCTGTCTGGCAGTTTTACAATCTGTCTGAACTCTGTCTGGCAGTTTTACATTACGAATTTGAATAGGTGGTTATCATTGACTTTTTTGGTTGGCTTACCTGGATGTACACTAATATGCAGGTGAGGACTTTGACCAAAGGATAATGGAATATTTCATCAAATTGATCAAGAAAAAACACGGAAAGGATATTAGTAAGGATAGCAGAAATGAAATAAGACATTCAATGTGTTCCTTGTAATATAGATATAAACAAAACATCTAAAGAAAAGTAATTGCACAATGATCTAGTCCAAGAAAACAAGGTTTTCCACAAACCAATTAACTCTTCTAGAAAAATTCAACAATTCCAATTTAATAATCCTATCGACCTCTCTTTATACTTTTTGGAACAATTACTAATTTACTTATAAGTAACACAAACAACAAACAAAGATAAATATAACATCATCTGTATATAGCAAATTTGGCTATCATAATTCACATATGAAAGACCCGTATTACCAAATGCTCATAGATTTATGAAGATAATTACCGTTCCATATCGTCCAATTCATCTGGTAATAACGCTCCCTGTTAACCATGCTCTCATGCGTTTATCCAACATTAGCTCTCATGTGCTTATCCAATGTTATGGGTCGACCTTTACTACGCACTTGAGTGCTCCTTTCAATTCTGGAGAAGGCTTTCGTCCAATGCTTTCTCGGTTAATGCAGGCGCAACAACCGCACAACAATAC
Source organism: Pinus taeda (assembly GCA_000404065.3). Lineage (NCBI taxonomy): Eukaryota > Viridiplantae > Streptophyta > Pinopsida > Pinales > Pinaceae > Pinus > Pinus taeda. The sequence continues at coordinate 185,474 of APFE031111793.1, read as the reverse complement.
GCAGGGTCTCTCATACCGTGGCACACCAAAACTCCAAGCCCATAGGAAGGTCACAAAATTAGTGTCACAATTCAATAAATGAAATTACTGGCTATCCTATTATAAAACATACCAGATCAGAAACTAAATCAAATGTATATTAATTAATTTCAAAAAATTATACACATGTTGTACATATAAATATATAAGAAATAGTTGAGAGTTTTTTTGGATTCCTCTAACTATCCAAACTAGTCCTATCATTAACTACCCAACTAAACCTTATCATTAACCGAAGGATTAGTTATTCAACATCATCAAATCCAAAATAAAAATAATATATATATTACATTTTTCTTGTTTACCAAAAAATGTTAATACTTTGACTGTTATCAACACTTTTCAAATATATCAAAAGAACACTAAAAGCAAAACATGTATGTGCACGACCCTATCAACGAATTTCTCAGATCCGATGTTACCACACTCATCAAGTTCCACTCTGAAAAGAAAATGCAGCAAGTACCTATCGTCCAAATGTAGATTGCACAGTGCACAGTGGAGACAACGGAACAGCTACAACAATATTGTCCAACAATTGCTACGAGGAGTACATTTAAGACATATCGCCAACGATTTTTGATCTACGGAAACTCTATGTGCATGGCATCTACACATTGACATTCAACAACATCATTGTTGATATCAAACTATTATGAAAAAATAGTACCAACTGCAACAACTTCTCTGTCTTCAGTGTAAGTTCTTCCTAAAATATTGTAACACTGATAACTTTATTTACTCAATATTTTGCAAACCATAACTATTATGTCGTATTTTTGTATTACTTCTGCTAATGTTTTCCCAATTTCTCGCTCTAACAGGCTTTCTTGCAATGTCACTTGCAGAGATTGGCTCCAATCCAGAAGCACATTATCAAACACGACATCAATCTCATATTCACCGAGTTTAAAGTATCATTGCAATAGAATTTTGTGTAGTTTATGCTTTTGCTAGAAAAGACTTTATCACATATATGAAAGAGTAAGAAGACAATTGTATTTTGTTTTTTTAAAAAAACATAGATATCTATACCTTTAATACTTAATCAATTTTGATAAATGCATAGAAATTCCAAATAGCTTTGCATCATTGGGAATTTGAACTGCACTGGTTTACATGCTTACATTCTAGAATAGCAACAATATATAGCACTTGGTTACTGTCAAAATATTTTTTTTCGTATAACTAAATAGTTGCCAGCCACGCCTTTTAAAATTGGAAGGTCCTTTAAAATTAAAAAGTTTTTGACTAAATTTTTTTTTTCCCTAAACTTGCTCAACATAAATGATAAATTGTTTTTTCAAAGATGTACACTCAACTTAAAAGACATTAATTTACACCCAACTTCGAAATTAGTCCAAAAAGTTTGTTTGCATGCTGTGGCCAATCCAATCCAACTACTTTTATATCTTTTAACCACCAAACTCTACTTATGGTTTGATTCTTGATACATGTATCCTTTTGGAGTCTTGTTTACTATCATTGAGCTATGTTTTACAAGTCTTTTCAGATGAATATTTATTGTCCAAGATAACTAGTGTATCTATGGTGACATTCACTCAATTTAGAGAACATCAATATACTCCAAGCATCCACAAAGCTTGTCCATATATCACTACATATCCAAAGCTTAACATAACAATTACAAAGCTAAAAACTTAACGCTCCATATCATATCAAGCCTCCTATAAGGTTCCTACAGCAATTCATTAAACCATTAATATGATAGAATTGTTGAAACTAATTAAAAGCAAAAAATAAGATTATAGAAACCTAAATAAGATTATAGAAACATTAAAACAAAATAAAATAATAAAAATAGTTATTCTTTCCTTTCCTCAATCTACAATCCCGGACTAAAAACATTTGGATATTGATTTTAAATTACTATAGCAACCATGCATTGTAAAAATATGAAGACAGAGAAAGGGAATCAACAAAATAAGTAATTTTGTATTTTCATTTATTCCAAAACAAATATCAAATATAGGTATGTAATTTCTTTTAATAATTTAAAAAAAAATCGTTGTTTTTATAAACAATAAAGAAGTTTCTCACATTCAAATATGTATGTTCTATATATATTAATAAAATTGCATATATTTAAAAATTGAAATTTTATATTAATTATATTTTTTATATTACCTATTAAAAATATTTATATAATTTTAACTATAATCTTGTTAGAATGATATAAATTATCTAATAATCAAAACCCAATTTTATATATCTAAAATTTATATGATTTTTGATATTTCAGGTGAAATAACAAATTATCCGAACAATTAAAAAAATTGATAAGATTGTTTGAATAAAAACCAAAATTTATATGATTATAATAACCATTTTATGTGAAATATATATTCAAAAATTAACCTTCAATTTAATCAAACAAAAAACAAAAACAGTAATTATGAAATAAATAAAACTATTTAAATAAAAACCAAACTATATATGATTTCAATATCTATTATATAAAAGAGATATATTGAAAAGTTAACCTCTAATTTAAAAGAAAACAATAATTATATAGTTTTGATGACCATATTTTATACTAAAACTATATATAAAAACTAATTTAAAAAAATATATATATGCTAAAATTATTTTTCTTATATATCATTAAATTATTATTTTCCTATTTATCAGTGAATTAAAACAAATATAATATAATTCAGAACGTCATCCTTTTGACGTCTTACAATTTATATTCTTTGGTTTTTATACATAAATGTTAGGTCTTGTATTTGAAATACAAAGTAACATTATCTATAAAAAACCATGTATTTGATTTACGTAATATTTCCATTCTCATTTTTATATTCATTCTCTTTTATTAAAGTGGATTATGGTTATAATATATATAATGCATATGGATATATGATTTTATTATTCTTAGAATATGTAATTTATATCTGCAATATGTGATGTTTATCTCGAAGTAATTTAAAAATATGTTAGTAAATGTTAATTGATATATGTCTATAGATACCAATTTCTTTTTTAATATGCTTATAATTTTTTTGTTTTTTTGTTTTTAAATGAGATAATGTTATTTTTTATATTATGGTATTTAAATGAATGAAATAATATTATTAGTCATAAATTTTAAATAATAATTTTTTTTTTTTTTTATATATAATGTTGTTCGTTATTTGCAAAATTTATCATTTATTTTATTTAGAAATACAAAAGAGTTAATCTTTAAAATTTTGTTTAGTAAATATAAAAGAAAAAAATGAAAATATGTTAATATTTTTCTATGACTATAAAATAAAGATCTCTATAAAAAATTATCTTCATCTTTCTCAAATTTATAATGGCAATGTCCAATATTCAAAAACAAATGAAAAAAGTAACTTCACCATAGAGTGGAATCATTCTTTGGTAGCTTCCTCAAATTCATAATGGCTAACCCAAACAGTAGCAATGCCTAATGTCAAAAAACAAATGGCAGTGACAATGTCAAATGTAGCTCTTGTTACAAATAAAAGTGATGCTACTAACTAGTAGACTAAGCTAGCAAGGTGGAAAACTCTCTTAACAACATTGGATTCTCACCAACATTATGCAAAATCACATTAAGAATGGTTCAAACAATGGATTGATTTCAAAAATTAATTGTTAAGTCTATATTAAACCCTATTAGATCACCTAAATATTCAACTTTAAATTTTAATTCGACATTTTATTTATTGAATCAATGAAATAATAAATGTTGGATTTGCTTTTAGTGAGTGTTGATTACTCTCTTGTAACACCCCTCCCTTGTGTGTCAAACTATTACAAACCTAAGTTGAGGAAACCTAGGTATGATGTGTAATATAAAAAGAAATTACATTATTAAATAATTAATAAATTGATCGCTTGGAAAAGCAAGACACCAAGAGATGAGATTCTTGTCAAATCCCATTGAGCAATGGGATAGGATAAATCTTTCAGGATAAAGCTTGTGGATGTGATTTTAGATAAGATGGATGGATTGGAGATAAATATCCGTTGAGAAAAAACATAAAAGTTGTGAGAGAGATGAAGGCAAGCTTTTATGAGGAAAAGCCTCGCGGGAGAGGAAGGTGAGCTTTTTTGAGAAAAGCCTAGCAATTGGAGAAAAACATCCACCTAAAAGTGGGATGCCGCTAAAAGAAACTATATGATGAAAGAGGCTATTAAATACCCATTGCATATATAAATTGGAGGCAGTTGATCCATGGCAAGAACCTCGACTCGGGGAGAATCAGAGGTGATTCATGGTTGGGTGGTGGTGCTCTGTTTTCCAAGTGGTGTTCTTCTTCTATCCTAGTTGGATACACTTGCATGGGATGTACTATATGTGATTTCTTACCTTTATTCTTACTTCTTACTATTGAATTTGTTAAATCATGTGGTGAAATTGTGTAATTAGTTGTTAATACTTGTGCTAAGGAGCTAGATTACACATGATCAACTCTGCATGTGCCCATTATACATGGGTAGAGTTATTTTGTGTTAAGGGTTTTTATGACATGATTTTAGATGGATGCATGTGACAACTACTGTACATTAATCTGGTCCAAGTAAAATTCAATAGAGGAACATAATATGAGAGTTGATGTAATAACTGATTAATTGATATGTTGTCACCTCTTTAAACTTAGGTGATATCTCTAGTTTCACCTGGAAAATAGTTATGCATGAGACATTGGTGCATGCAGAACAGTTATGGAACAATGTTTCTAACATGCATGTCATGTGAATTGAATTTAATAAGGATAGTATCTAAATTGGCATTTTACTTAAAAGAGATATCGCTAACCATTTTTGAGTATGCATGTAGGACTAAATAAGCTCAAAATAATGCTTCATTAATGCTTGCATGGGGTTTTTCAAATGCTTGTGTGGGGTTGTCAAAGAGTTTTAATAATAGTAGGCTACGATTCATTATTCTAGCAATGGTTATTTTTTCTTAATGAGGACATACAAGTCTTATAGATGAACCTAAAAGTTCACATCATGGATCCACTTCCGTTGCATTTAATTGATAGGGTTATGAGTGTTGTTGTATGAATAATAGTGTTTATATAATGACAAACTAAAAATATTGTTGACCACAGTGGAATCTTGACTGTAAACAAAGTAAAATTTACCAGAATAGAGAGCCTAGTAGCTAATTCTTAGGGTAGACTCAAGAGGTATATTACAAATGGTATTAGAGCATAGGTACAAACACTAAGGCCTATGGACCAACCCACCTCCGCAAAGTATGAATGAGATTTAAGTTGATGTTGGGTTTTAGCTATAAAATTGTATAAGGAAAGTAACCCAGCAACTATAAATGATTGAAACTAAATCTTAAAATTAATTGGAGGACTATGAAGCATGTGAATCTCGTAATCATCACTCATGAACATAGGAAATGAGGATTTCTTATGAATGAATTTAATTATTTAAAATGTTTTGATTAAGGGAATGTGGAAGCAATGACATATGCATCTGTTAATCCACTCCATATAAAATATTATGATATTATTAAATCACATAAAGTGAATTGCTAAAAACCGGTGGGTTCTATGCATTGAAAGAAGAACAATCCTTATCCAATGATGGTTTTAGTAGTTGATTGTGTGACATTCTCTAAGATTCTAAGGTTATTTCGTTATTTTTAAGTGAAGAATCTAGTTTCATAAGTCTCCAATATTCATGTGCTAAATCTGGAGTATGTTCTAACACAATCAACCAGAAACAAAAGGATTCGCAGAAACCTAATCCGCTCTGTCCTAAGATATAATTAACGGTTTTTTTTCATTGATTAAAAAGGTGTTGGTATGGTTTCTTTGGCGTATCTCTCCCTCCATATCCCTTCCTTGTACTATTTTATTAAAGAATTTAAGATTTTTGGAACTTCAAACTCCAAAATATGACTTCCTCCAAAAGTTCTTGTTGGAAGAATCATCGCACATCTATAGAATCCTTAATTTCCACCCTGGGGATCCTAGTTACTGGCTTGTAATGTTTACCAAGACCTGCAGGTTTTGGTGTAACAACAAATCTTATATGGTATCAGAGCATTTTGATTTGTAATCAGTGCACAAGCAATTTTATTTGCAGGTTCAGAAGACTGAAGCAACAACAAAGGATGGAGTCTAAATTAGAGTTTCCACAATCGGCAATTCTCACTCCATGTAATTATTTCGAATGGAAGCCAAAGATTCAACTTCATCTCAGAAGTAGAGGCTTATTTCGAATAACCATGGAAACGGAAGTTGAACCAACATCAGCAATGGAGAAAACAAGATATTTCAATCGCATGGACGAGGCCTTCAGCATCCTATGTTTATCTATTTCTCCAGAACTGCTATTTCATGTTGAATCATGTTCAACTCCAAAAGAAGTATGGAAAATTTTGGAAGGATTGTTTGGAAAACAGGATGAAATGCAAGGTCACATTCTCGAAAATGAGTTAAACTCATTAGATCCGAGAAACTTTGATAACATTCAAGATTTTTTCACAAGTTATAAAGCCTTGTTGGTTCAGCTGAAAGGATGCGGGATCGACAAATCAAAGCTAGAAAATCAGTTGATTCTTTCCATTTTATCAAAACTTGGTCCAGAGTATGTAGTATTCGTCTCTACATTCCACACAGTTAGATCTGCAACTCGTGCAGCTTGGAAGATGCCCTCACTGGATTCTTTTATTTAGTCTTTGATGCATGAGCAAGATAAGCTCATTAAAATGGGCACACTTAAAAATTGCAAAGCGCATGCACTTACTGTGCATGCAAAAGGAAAGGCAAATTCCAAAGACCATCAGAAAGGAAAAGGGAAGAAGGATCCTGATCCAAGAAAGGGAGGACATCCCAAACCCCCTGATGGATCATCCGGCTCAAAGGAAAGGAAATGGACAAAAGGGAAATCAATGTGCAATTATTGCCACCGTGATTTTCATCCTGAATCTGCATGCATGAAGAAGACTATAGATCTTATGGCGCAGACACTCCAGCAACACAATCTTGGAGACCACATTCTTGAGAATGCTAAGAAGAAGTCTGGAGAAAAAGCACCAGATCCAAGAGGTAACGAGCATGCTTTGATTGCTCTTCATTCTGCACCACAAGAATGGATCATCAATTCAGGAGCTTCACATCATATGGCTTCTTCAAAGGAATCATTTTCTTCTCTACATGCATACTCAGGTCCTCCCATTCTCATGGGGGATAATTCTGCAGTTGCAGCAACTGGCCAAGGAAGAGTGCAATTCGAAGATGGAAGTTTTGAAAATGTCTTGCATATTCCAAGGCTTTCTGTGAATCTTCTCTCAGTGTATCAGATGACACACACAGGCAACGGAAGGAAAGTGGAATTTACCCCAGATTCCGTGAGCATTTATGACATGCAAACCAATTTGAAGATTGCATCTCGCAAGGTAAATGATCAATCTCGTCTGGATACATTTTCTGATTTTGTTCCTTAATCAGATTCTATTTTGCTACTTACGCATGCAAATGAAGAAAGTAGGATTTGGCACGAGAGATTTGGGCACTTGAATTTCAAATATATGCAACAGATTAGTAAGTAAGGGATGGTCAAAGGATTGCCAACCATTGAATTTTAAGATGGTGTTTGTAATGGATGTGCTCTTGGAAAGCATCCACAAGAAAAATTCGAGAAGGGGCATGCATGGAGAGCCTCTTCACCTTTGGAACTTGTACACAGTGATCTCATGGGTCCATTTCCGGTGCTTTCAATGAGCAAAGCAAGATATGTGTTGTCATTTGTAGATGATTACACGAGATTCACTTGGGTTTACTTCTTGAAACTCAAGTCTGAAGTTTTTCAACATCTAAAGATTTTCAAAGCGCATGCGGAAAATCAGTCTGGAAAACGCATCAAGATACTCCGCACAGATAATGGGACGGAATATGTCAACAAAGATATCAAGGATCTTTGTGATGAAGCAGGCATACAGTTGCAGCATACAGTTCCCTACACTCCACAGCAAAATGGCATGGCTGAAAGGAAAAATTGATCTTTGAAAGAGATGGCTAATTTCATGTTGCATGCAAGATCTCTTCTGTCGAAATTGTGGGCCGAAGCTATTAATTGTGCCTCATACATCCAAAACAGATCTCCTCATAAATATGTTACTGGAAAAACACCTTTTGAGGCTTGGACTGGCATGCAACCTGAAGTTAGTCATTTCCGCATTTTTGGATCTCGAGTATGGGCCTGCATTCCTCCAGAGAAGAGAAAGGCTTTGGAGCCTCAAAGCAAAGCATGCATGTTTGTTGGATATTCTGATGAAGTCAAAGGGTACAGATTGCTTGATATCCACACTAGAGAGCTCTTTATTGAAAGGAGTGTCAATTTTGACGAAGATATTTCGCATGCACCAGTAGATGAACTTGTTACCAAGTTTACATCACCACTCATTGATGAGTATGCAGATGAAACTTCAGACCAACATTCTGATGACGATGAGTCTCTTCCTGTGACCCCTATTAGACCACCAGTTGTTGAACATCGAGATCATACTTCTGCACGTAGTTCGGAAGATTCTCGACCACCTTCAACACAAAAAGGCGCAGCATGAGATATCCTTGATGATCCTGCCTCTATCCCTCTGTTGAGGAAGATCCGCAAGCACTCTTAGCTATGGAGCCATCCATGCCCATGCATGCTTATATGATGCATGGATCTGATCCACAAATTTATGTAGAAGCAAATGGGCATCCTGAATGGGAAGCTGCCATGGATGAGGAATATAACTCTCTCATTGAGAACTAGACTTGGGATTTGGTTCCGCTACCTTCAAATCGCAAAGTTGTGAGATGAAAGTGGGTTTACCGGACCAACAAAGCATCATATGGCCAAGTTAGTCGATATAAGGCACGATTGGTAGCAAAAGGTTTTCAGCAAGTACATGGTGTTGACTATGATGAGACTTTTGCTCCAATGGCAAAAATGGATTCCATTCGGCTAGCTCTCTCCATTGCAGCAGCAAGAGGATGGGAGGTGCATCATATGGATGTGAAGAATGCCTTTCTTCATGGTGATCTCGAGGAGGAAATCTACATGGAGTAGCCACCGGGATACATGCAGAATTCATCTCTGGTATGCAAACTAAAGAAGTCTCTCTATGGCCTCAAGCAGGCACCTAGAGCATGGTATGCAAAGATGGATTCTTATTTGTTATCTCAAAATTTTGTACGCTGCAAATCTGATTCCAATGTTTATTTTATGAAGAAAATTGACTCTTTGTTGATCATAGTACTCTACGTAGATGATCTTTTGATAACGGGTAGTTCAACTTCTGTCATTACTAACATCAAAACTGCATTGCATAAGTTGTTTTCTATGACCGACATGGGCTTGCTAAATTTCTTCCTTGGACTAGAGATCCATAAGCGTGATTCTGGCATTACCATTTCTCAACCAAAATATGCGAGAGATCTTTTGGCACGATTTCACATGAGTGACTTCAAGCCTGCAGCCACACCTTTCTTATCAGGGATAAAGCTTGAGAATGGCAAAGACACACCATTGGTTGATTGCACATTGTATCGCCAGCTTGTGGGAAGTCTTCTTTATCTCACTCACTCCCGTCCTGATCTCTCCTATGCTGTCGGAGCAGTTTCCAGATACATGCAGGAGCCACATGAGTTACACTGGAACGCTGCAAAGCGCATCCTTCGATATGTCCAGGGGACAATAACCTATGGGATTCATTATGCAGCCAATTGTTCTTTCAATCTCATTGGGTTCACAGATTCAGACTGGGCTGGCGACACCATTGATCGCAAGTCTACTTCCGGTTATGTACTTAGTTTGGGATCCGGCCCAATTTGTTGGTCAAGTAAGAAGCAGGCTGCCATTGCTTTATCATCAGCAGAGGCCGAGTATAGAGGAGCAGTCAATGCCACTATTCAGGCAATTTGGCTACAACATTTCTTATATGAGATTGGGATTAGTGTCCGTCATCCAACTGTCATCTCGTGCGATAATCAAAGTACGCTAAATTTTTGCAGAGATCCAGTGTAGCGGCAACGTACCAAACACATCGAGATCCACATGCACTTCATTAGAGAACTCATTCATGATGGGATCATCGATCTTCAGTACTGTCCTAGTTCTGAGCAGATTGCTGACATCTTCACCAAGACTTTCACTGAGCAGAAGTTTCGATTCCTGCAAGATCGTCTCGGGGTGAAGGACATGATTGCCTAGCAATTGTCTTTTCTCTACTTTTGCATTATATTTTGATGGGGGGGTTTTCTTCCCACTGGGTTTTCCCTCTTTCCTACTTTTTTATGCATTGTATATGGGTATCTAAAATGGTCGTGTTGACGGGACTCATTCATTTTGCATCACACTCACCTAAGTTATGCTTAAGAGGGGGTGTTGGTGTACATGCACTTAGACTAGCTGTGTTGGTGTACATGCATTTAGACTAGCTGTATTGGTGTACATGCACCTAGATTAGCTCCAGTTAACTTATTGGTTGCATGTGGCACATGTACACATTAACATAAAATAAAGCACACTTAGCTTTAGTTAGCTTTAGTTATTGAATGTACAACTAAGCTTAACTTAGTTGCTTTTATGTATTTATTCTAAAACTAATATTGTAGAATCAATTTTTCATTCTTTTCTCAATTCTTGCTCGCTTCCTTCCTTCTCTTGGAAGCTTGTTTATTGTTTTGCAGATCTAGATCTATGTATCTCAAAAATCTTACACTACCTCCTCATCGGTGATTATAAACATGGGGAAGAGTTCTCTGCCTAAATCCCAAGTCTTGTCATCAGATGGAAACAATTATTCAGTTTTAGGGAAGAGTGTGGTTGCTCCTCATGTTAACGTGGTTTGCCGGGCTGTTCTCTCTGCCTTCTTGTCAACTAGTTCTTCTACACCCTCTACTCGAGTTTGTGGTGATAAGGGCGTTGCCTCTTCTCCAAATGAAGTGGGACCTCGTTCCTCATTCTTTGATATTGTAAAATATGTTGTTACTAGTTACCCTCCCTCTGGTATCACAATGTTTCACGCAAGTGAAGCCCTCTGAGTTGAGCTTTTCTTAGGTGATGATGCCTTATGTGAACTCTGAGACCGGTCTGATTTGCAGGTTTAATGGTCTTATATGAACTCTGAGACTGGTCTGATTTGCAGGTTTAATGGTCTGTGATTTAAACTTGTTGATCTGTATTTTTGGATTTCTAAAAATTGGAAGCTAAACTTGTTGATCTCTATTCTTGGATTTCTAGGAATTGGAAGCCTCTTATCTCTGGAGACTTGAACATTTACCCTTTGGCTAATATTTACCCTTGGGCGAGAGGGTTTTTAGTTAAATTTTTTAACATGATAACTAGAGATTGTGAATGAATTCTACATTCTGGTCCATGGCTCTAGGATAATGCATAACTTTTTATGCAGCCATGTTTCCTCTTATCTTATTTTAGCATCAATATCTACTGCCCGTGTTTCCGTAAGGCTCTCTAATCTCTTTAGATATGTGGCATCTTTCTACTTTAACTTCAATTGAAAATGCCTTTCATAAATTCTCTTATAATAATAATGAAACTAAATATTATATGAAGCCCATATATACTCACATAAACATGAAATAACTAGATTATGAAAATGTCTCTTTTCACTGTAGATCCTACTATAAGACTGGAGAGTTTTAAATATTATCCCAAAGCTGGGAAGTCCACGATAAAGAACTCTCGAAAACCAAAATGGTAGGAAGGAGAAAACTTCGATCACTATTCAATTTCAATGGAGGACTCCCTTCGAATTCACTGCAATGAATCTGACGCAGAAAAAGATATTAAATCATCAGACTCTAAGCGTGATTCTCCTCAAGAGCCATTAGCCTCAACCGTGAACCTGCCAATATCATGCGAAGCGGAGGTTCTCGACACAACAAATGTCCGAAGAAAACATTTTCCATCACCAAAGGTCTCGCACGGAAAAATGAAAAACTATATATAGAACTAATGTAAACTCAACTTAACCACAAATCTATTACCTGAGGTTCCGTGCAAATATTGTGAACTCAACTTAACCACAAATCTATTACGTGAGGTTCCGTGCAAATATTGTGAAGTAAAAATTATTTTTCAAGTTTTTTTATTTTAGGTTAGTTTATATATTGAGAGAGATTTGATTTTTTTAGGACTTCAATAAATTTCTTGTTAAGATGAATCTATATATTAATAAAGGAGAGTAAGAAGTTTTGAGAATTATTTATATACTAACAATAAAATGTTTTGAATATTATTTATATGTTGTTAATGATTATATTTTAAAAGAGTTGAAATTAAAAAAATAAAAGTTATGGAAATATTATTTCCAAATGTTTTAGTTAATCTATTAGGATTTTTATAGGTTTTTCCTAGTTATTTTCAGGACTAATTTGCTTAAAATCTGACAAAAATTTGTTGAAATCATAAGTTTAAGTTGTGAACTCTCCATAATCTCATAACTCTATAGATTTTTTAGAATTAAATCTATATATACAATAAAAGAATTAAGATTTGATCCAAATAAAAAATTTCACCAAATTCCAGACAAAAAAATATAATAATTAAACCGGACCTATCAAATTTATTAGCCAAAAACTTCTTATTTTAACCTCAAGTGGATAAACCCAAGTTAAATATTTAACAAATAATTGGGATTTGATATTCAGGGAATATGCTTCCTCTGAGACCAATATCGATGATTGCGCCTTACCCTTTTGTGCGTTACAATCCGTGGAAATTGAAATGGAAGAGCCACTTGGCTTTGAATCTCTGCGATGTTGCGATGTTTCTTGATTATCATAGTCGTTTCTTGATTACGAATTTTGTTCTAGCTGTGTATGGCATTAGCAAAATGTATTTCTCTGCTTCTTCTAGCGATGGTGGTGGGGGGCACCCATGCCCAGGGCTCGATCTGCTCAGTCGACAGGAAGCACCTAACCGAGGTATATCTCTTTGTGGAAAGCAACATGGACGTGAATGCTTAAGTGGACGTGGAAAAATATGCTCTTAGAATTAAAACAATAAATATCTGCTATTATTTAAACAAGAATTATGTATTTTGGTTAAGAGCATAGAGCATATTATCTATCTTCTTAAATTAGATGACTCTAATTTTATATTATATATAACTAAATATTCCTAGAATCTTAGCATATTTAGCATATTATTATTTAAATGTTTTTACAAAGTACATATATAGAGACAAATGTTTATATATCATTTTTGCTGAGACTCACTAAGAAATAAATATATAAAATTCATAGAAAACTACAACGAAGTTACAAGTATATTTTACTCTTTCACCTCGCGAACTACATAGTTTTGCCTATGCCTTCTAACTCAGCAAATGAGCTGGCCATATTCCATGAGTCTAAATAATAAAGATTTCTAAGATTAACCATAGACTCACTAAAGATTCTTTGTTCATAAAAAATTCATTTCTCAGTTAAAAATCCGTGAATTTCTGCACGTAATAAATCAGATAGATAGAGCTATAAATGAGAAAGAACTCTGAGATTTTATAAGTATATGTAAATGAAATTTTAATAGATAATACAGAGAATGGAATCCCATCGCATTCCTGAGGACCCACGCCAGTAGGGCTCAATGTAATAACATTTAAATGAAATTTTAGACCCTTACTATCTATCTCTACCCAAAAAAGGAAAATTAAAATAAAACTCTCAGTGAGTAGCATTTTATATATATATATATATATATATATATATAATACATACACCATAAACCATCTCTTAATCATAAAAATACAGTAGCAGTAACGATGCAACTAGATGGATACATTTGAGGAGGGTTGGGTGAGCATTCACTCAAGGCAGCAAACCCTTAATAACTTAATAACCTAATAACAAACCCTCAAATAATTTTATGAGCATAACCCTTAATAATCTCACCTTAAACCCTAACTATCTTTGTCAAAGAGAAAAATGTTAAACTCTTCCATTCTTTCAGTTGCAATAAGGACTCAAGACACCAACCTCGAACAAGAGGTATGAAAACTCTTTTAGGAAGCTTGTTTTTAATAGCGTCCTTGAAAGACCGGGAGTCACGACGCATACCTGCAATACCATGATAATAAATTAGAGTCTCGGTAATTAAATTTAAGCTCGCAATTAAGAAACCCTTATGGGAAAAGCCTTACGCTCTTATCCCTTGCGTGAAGTAGAGTCTTTCCTGTCGTGGAGGGGCCGAAGGCCTAAAATGCCAAATAACAATTAAATTCCACTCAACCCACCTTACAATCAGTCAAATGTTCAGTGTTAGACCTGAAACCTTACCTCACAAAGGAGACGCACCTCGCATTCTTGCTCACAACTAGATTCGAAGGCGTTAGAAACCATTAACATAAACAAAATGCTCAAGGGTTGTAAGAATTACAGAGAATGAGAAAATAAAGGTTAATGAGTTACCATGCAATTTCTGAGCAAGGATGGGTCGAGGAAATTCAATACTACCATGGAAATTCGACATTAAAAACCTCAGTCCTCTGGTAGAGAATGAGACTGTCAATTAATGCACAGACCAGATGGTAGGAACATTTTACTACTAATGTAATTTTTTTTTTTATTATTATTGCATATTATTATAGCATTATGTGTTACACATGGTATTAGAGTGGAGGCTCAAACATTGAAACGTCTCCCATACAAATTGTATGTTAAAATTAAGCTCAATTTTTTTTATTATTATAAACAACTGAGTTTGGAAAATGTGAACACAGAGAAAGAAAGAATTAGAGGCTACAGTCCACGGCAAGGTATAGGATGTAGAGGGATCCTAGAGTATCAAACCAATTGAAGGTGTTATATGTGGAGACCAGTCCAGATATCTAGATACAGCTAGAAGAAGAATCACAACAAGCCAACGATGCCTTATTGGAAATTGTGCAACAATTGCATGTAGAAATGATGAATTTAAGGATAGACAATGAACGTCTGAGGCACGAACAGGAAAATATTCTCTGAAGCTTATCTCATCATCAAAATCTGTAATAGCCCTTGTGAAAATTCCATGTAAAAATATATAAATACCACGGATGATGGGACACATTCCAAGTTGAATGTTACGAATGACATCCTAGGGAGTGTTCATTTGGTTGTTTATGGCTAACGAAATTAGCAAAGGCAATGGCTAAGGTTTTGGAAAGGCATGAGACATTAATTGGCATTTTATTTATGAAAATAACGGAAAATAGGAGAGAAGGAAGGTGAAAGGTCACAAGTTGCATGTGAGAAGGAAATTGAAGGAAAATAATGAAAATGAAGAAATAGAGGACTCATTAATAAAAAGGCTTACGAGGATCAGTGGCCAAGACTTGGTGAGTTCATTTTTGGAGCTCTCTCATTATTCTCTCTCTCTCTCTCATACTCTTGGACACTTCGAGTTTTCTTGGAGCACTTTGGCATTTGAAAAGGAAAATAAGGAAAGAGGAAGCAAAGATTAAGTAGGGAAAGGTAGGATCAAGCAACTACAAGGGGCTTCATTGCCGATATCAACATGCATGTGTATTTCCTTATTACATTTGGCATGCATGGGATTGCATGTGTTTCTTTTCTACCATGGCATGGGTTTTGCCAGGTGTGATAGTATTTTTAGCCTAGCATTGTCATTTCATGATAGCTTTGATGGGATGGGTTCTCTCATGTGTTTTGTTGGGGATGGCCACATTAGATTCAAAGCTGAGTGGGGTGGATCTCCGAATTGAAAAACACATGGTGGTAGTGGTTCCTGAACGAGACTGAGGATGCACAAAGCCACTAGCCTAGTAACCCCTGAACCAGACTGTGGGTTGCGGTAAAGCCAGATTGTGTGCCTCGGTGGGCGTAGGAATCCTTGCCGGTGAATGGCGAGATATACGGTAAAGCCAAGAGGTAGATTTTCTTTCCATTCAGCCTAGTGATTCCGGGATGGAATGCACGGTAAAGCTTGGAGAGTATGTCTCAGTGTAGGGCCTAGTGATCCCTGGATCAGACTGCGGATGCATGGTAAAGCCTAAGAGACTAGGAGGCACTCAAATTCCTCACGATGTAGGTAGAGAACTCTGGTGGCATCCACATTGATTGGTGTTTTTTGTTTGTTCTATGAGTCCCACATTCATTCTTGGAATATGGCACGGGAGCGATTGGCTGAAAAGAGACTTGGTTCAGCCAATCTATGGTCGGGTGGAACATAGTAATCCCATCACCGGTTGGTTGATTTCATTTATTAATGAGAAATTCATTCCCTTGATTTTCATGTGAAAATGTACTGATATATATATATTATATATATATTATATATATATATATATATATATATATATATATATATGGATGGATTTTGATGGTTAATATGTCCATTGGATTTATGTTCCTATTATGCTCGTTATATGTACATTTATGGCAACAACTATCTTGGCTCTCAACATGTTTTTACTTTTGTTTGAATGGATATTGTATTTATTACCCAATAAGTGATAATGCAGAAAAAGACATGAGGAAACAATGGTTCATGGTGATTCTCAGATAAGTATGAGATCCCTACACTTAATTCTGTTGTTTACACCTGTAGGTTACATGTTGATGATATGTTTGACGAAATGCCTGTCATGGATAGTAGGGGTTTGGTTATGATATTGTTCATATTATTGCTTTTGTATCCTTGTTACCTTGTATCCTTACTAATTCTAAATGATCATTCCATTCTGGGTAGTGTCTCGGGCTTTGGGCCAAAAAAGGTGGCTCAAGTCCTGGAATACTAGCATTAGTGTTGAGACTAACTCGCGTGGGCAGTGTCTGGGAAGCATTATAAAGCACCTAGACAGTGTATGGGGAGTGTTAGTGCTGAAACTAACTCACCTTGGCAGTGTCTAGGGAGCGTTACCCTGCCCTAAGTCTCTCAAACAGTCGTAGGACCTAGGAAAAGGCAGTCTGAGGGGCTGACTTGTCTTCTGAAGGTTATGTGGATGATGTTGGATGACTGTGTGTGATGTTCCATAGATTCCATTTCCTTAAAGTCACCAAGGAGGTTGAATCTTATCATAGTGGCCTCTCGTCTCATGTTTACCCCGGCTGTCTGGTTGCTTAGGTAGATGTGGAAGGAGGGTGTTACAGAGTGATATGAGAACATGGTTCAACTCTCAGACTAAATAGGTTGAATGTGTGTCTCTTACGCTTATATACGTGTTGCATTGGCTTGCTCATTGACTATGGTTGTAGTATGGTTGTTATGAAGAAATTGATGTTGATTTCGTGAAATGTATTAATCATGTATATGTGACTGGTTGCATATGGATTATATGTCATTTACATGTTGATTTTATGTCTCCTACTTACATCTTTGTATGTTAGGTTACATTTTTAATATTGTGTTTCCATGCATCAATCTTGTAGGTTGATTACAAGAACTGATTGATTATGTTAGACTACACACGGTTATGCGTATTGGTAGTTGGTTTGGCATTGCTTACGCATACTGTTGGCTGCATGTGGGAATTTGTTCAATGGAGCAATGGTTATTGTCATGCATGAAGTCATGGTTTCTGTAGTTGATATGGTCAGGCATTGATGATTGGACTCTAGCTAGAAGGATGTGTATATGGTTTTGTACTTATGTGTTATATGTCTATATGTTGTTGTTATGCATGCATGGTATTGGTTATATTTATGGATGAATAGTAGGCCAAATATGCCTTGTGAAGTTGTATGCAATTTTGGTCATCATGGTGCTAGTGGTATGTCATGATGCTAATGTGTTGAATGAGGTAAAGCAGGAGATGCATATCATCAAAGTGCAGTTGCAACATTTGACCTTTAGGCGATCACATGTCGTCATAGAGGTTTGCATGTTGGCCATGTAGGTATGTATGTTAAGGATTTTTATATGCATTAGGTTTATGTAGATGTATTTTGAAGTTATGGTTACATTCATGATGGATGTTAGTTGATTAGTGTAGTTATATGCACATGAGTCGAATAGTCAAGAATGATAGTAGCTTGTAGTTGTATACGTTTCTGTTGTTGTTTTATATTAGATAACCTCATGTTTATGTTATATGTTGTTGATAAGTATGTTATAGGTTAACTTGTTAATTGTTATATGACAGTTAGCTCACGATTCGATTTTATGTTGTTGATGAGCATGATATATAGCTCAGTGTCGTTATGTGGTATTAACTTAATGATTAGAGTTATTTCATTGAGATCTTGATGTTGTAATTTGGATTGGTCATATGTGTGATGGTTATGTTAATTGCATTGAAGATATTGATGTTATATGTATTGCGTTAACCTAGTTTGACCTATGCAAGTGTTTATGGTTGCGAAACTCAGACATGAGCTAGCATATTTGTGATATGGTGTCGTACTAATCTAGATTGATCATACATATCTGATTTTTGTGCATGAATGACAAATTCTTATGAGTTTATGATGTAAAAATATTAGTTAGTTACTGATATGATCTAATGATATTACTTGTGTTTGCACTAATATGTTGTGAAGTTATATTATGCTAATATGGATTGATTGTGCAGACAAGATAGTCTCCCCTAATATACATTAAGGTATGAGTTTCCTTATGTTGTATATTTGGTGCCTCGTTATTTGATCATGACGACTATTTTGTGTTTGAGTGATTGGTGCCTAGTTGATTTATTTGACATGGTATGATTGTAAGTGGTTGAATGATTGATTAATTTCTTAATATGAGTATATGTTCCAATGATATTGTTTTAGGATGATTGTTGAGACAATGAAATGTACTTGAGTGTAGTAGGTGATAGATGCAACATTATGTCTAATGATTATGAGTTGACTATGTATTATGAAATGATTGTTAGTTTTGGTAAATGTTGATTTCAAATTGATAAATATGATTGTTTTGATATTTGGAACATATGGTTTACATGTGTGAGAAGTTGGAGGAAACATGTTTGGTATTAGTGTGACAAGGTAACAGTTGATGTGTTTACATAACTAATAGTTGGGTGATGTGACAATGCATAGTAAGACATAATTGCAGCAAAGTAAAAAGGTAAAAGGAAGGAGTCAGACAATAATTCCTTTGGCTATGTTTGGAAACCCTAGTTCCAAACGAATGTGTGCTTTGCATACAGGGAGTCTTCTTAACCTTGATTTTGTTTGACATTATGTGGATATGTGCTAGATTCATGAAAATGTACTTGATAGGTATATTAGCTAGTCTTTAGTTATAGAAGGATATGTCAAAGGATTGGAGTCCCTTGAGAGATGTCATGGATGTGCTCAGTTGCAAGCAACATGCTTGGCACAATAAGATGAGGTAACTGGTGAATTTTGATGCTTATTTATACATTCACAGTTATGTGTTAATGATTGTATAATGCATAGAGTTGCATGACAAGAGATATTTCCATGAATCATGAAGAAGGCTTAGGTTGAGCTTTCCCTTGGATGCACTGAGAACCATGGGGATTAAGTCATGGTGTTTGTTTCTAGTCTTGTGATTTTGGTATTTTATGATCTTTTGAGATTGATTTGCTGTTTTGTTTATGTTTAGTGCAAGTCCTTGCCACTTTGGTTGTGGTGTCGTATTGTTGTTATTGGTTTTCATGATTTTCTTCTTGTTTGTTTCTTGGCTTGCCTTTTATGTTTTGAGTCTTTGGAATTGGTTGGGAAAGAGGAAAGTTAATGTAAGCTCAAGGAGAGTTGTGTGGTACTCGAAAGGGAATGTATGATTCATATGAAGCTCTGTGCATGAGTAAGCACAGCGGAAGGTAAGACTATGACAGTTGGTTGGATTGGTTAGGTCCATTGTGGTAAATAGATAGTGGTGGTACAAACATGAGAAAGTGAACCAAAAGGGTAGAGTCAATGGATCTGAGGCATCAAATGCCTTGGCTATGTTGGGAATTTTTGTTCTCAATATCGTGCATGTCGTGCATGAATAAAAGAAGTTCTTTTAACCTTGACCTTGATCTTTGGTAATTATTTTATGATCATGATTATGTTGATGTTTATATATGTATACATGTATGTAGGTATGTCGTTGTTTGGAAGGATCATCTTTATGTTAACATTTATATATGTATGTATGTATCCATGTATCTATGTTACTATCTAACATGGTTTTCAGGGATCATTCTTGTGGAGGAATATTTGCCTATGCAAGAGAACAACATGAAAAGGTTCTTGGTCTTATGAGGAATCAATTGGGAAGAGTAGCCATGACAAATATACGAGGTCAGTATCATGTGGATATGAATTGATATTGTAAACTTGTATTATGCATATGTTTATGTTATGACACATAATGTTTAAGGATACATTAGCAAAGTGAAAGCATTGTGGTTTGCGACATGCTAGGATAAGCATGTATGAGATACAGGAAGCAAAGTTTCTTGGTATGAACAGTGTGGTTTTGGATATGTGGTACTACTATTGTGCATATACGGTATATGGTGTACATGTTTCATATATGATGTGTGCACATGTGGTGTTGTGACTATAGAGCATGTGTACATGTTATTTATGCAATGTTATTTACACGATGGTACAAATAGGGTTGTGCAAATATTGCATATGGGGTGTCGTATACATATTATATTGTCTTCATGATGTATATGCGGCGTGTGTGCATATGGTGCTCTGTGCATGTTGGATATGCAGTGTACAGATGATGCTATGTACATGTTGGGTATGCAGTGCTATGTACACGTGGTGTTGCATGCATATTGTACATATGGTGTTGTGTGCATGATTGTACAAGTGGTGTTGTGAGCATGTGGTGTTGTGTACATATTGTACATAGGGTGCTATAAGCATGCAGTGTTGTGTACATGTTGTGCATATTATTCTATGTACATATGGTGTCACATACACATCATGTGTGTGGTATTGTGTACATGTGGTGTTGTGTACACATTGTACACTGGTGTAGTGTACATGTGGCATTGTTTACACGTTGTTAGGTGGTGCCATGTACATGTGACTTTGTGCACACGATGTGCAGGTGGTGTCGTGTATATGTGGTATTGTGTACATGTTGTACATATGGTATTGGTGCATGTGTGGTATTGCGTGCATGTCATACATGTTGTGTTTAGGGAATGTGGTATTATGTATGTGCATCATATAGTAATGGTATTATGGCATGTGTACTCATCGTGTGGTACTCTGTGTAGGTACATGTATTGGGTGGTACTTTACATCGGGTATAAATGGATGCATTGTATTGTATACACTGGGTGTAGGTGTATGTGTTGTATGTTAGGTGTAGATGTTGTATTGCATGGTGTGGTATGCCATGTGGTTGTATGTGTGTGATGCACACTATGTGTCTATGCACATGGTTGAGGAGAAGGCACTCGGTGTTTGTCAGGTTTAGCAACCGATCTGGAGTGCATATGGATTAAAGACAAAGGTAGAAGCTAAGGGTTCATGAAAGGATAAGTATCAACATTTTATTTCAATTTTATTATGAATGAGATTTATGACTATGGTATATGATGATTATATGTGATCTATGGTTTTGCTTTATTATTGTGACATGTGATTTATGATTTTGATCTAGGATGGTTATGTTTTGAGCTAAATTGATGAGATATTTTTATACATGTTGATTCGGTCAAAGATGTTAGTTTGACTTCTTGTGACAGGAAGAAAACTCGATTCCAAGTGTACCTTATTGACAAACTACCAATGAGGTATGATTTGAAGTTATTTAAATTTATTTTGAATCTATTGGAAGTTATGTTCTTGGTATAGGAAGAATTAACATGCCCAGTTGGGTGGTTGAAATCGACTACAAGAATTAGCAGCAACAATGAAAGAAATTTGAAAATGCAGCAATATGATGGTAAAGCACTTTAGGAGTAGGGCCATTGTGGGGCACTAGTACCTAATGGTGTCCATTCATTTCCATGAGAATGCTATGACCGGTATGATGTGTTGAGGTAGGTATATGCCTTGGATTTTGTATCTTTCAATGTGAGGAAGCATTGCCAAGGGATGGACTGCCCCGGATGGGGGTGCCAGTGGAACTTGGAAGGTGAGTGACTGCACGGAAGGTGTGACCGGATTCCCGAGGGACTACGTAGTAGAGAAGGGAATGTCACAGATGGATTTGTTTTGGTCATTAGCATTGCCATATGGAATCATATGCACATTGGGAGTGCACCCTGGAACAATGAGCTAGTAACTATTCGCTAAGAGGACAAGTGGCACGGGATTATAGAATTGGACATTGGATGTAGATTTGACTTTGCAATGGATTCTAGACTTCCTGGGAAGGAGGTGGATCCTAGTATTACTTTGACAGTGGATGTGTGAGCCTCTGGATTCCCTTGTTAATTGACAAAGGTATCGTATCCTTTATTTGTTGGTTAAGAAAATGTGTATATGTGTATATCATTATAAAAATCGTAACAAGCTGTGCTATAAAGCTCCATGGGTAGTATGTTTTGTTTTTAGCAGTCATGTTGGTTATAGGTTTCATTGAACACCGAGAACAGTGTTCCCC
Source organism: Pinus taeda (assembly GCA_000404065.3). Lineage (NCBI taxonomy): Eukaryota > Viridiplantae > Streptophyta > Pinopsida > Pinales > Pinaceae > Pinus > Pinus taeda. Next base: position 162,941 of record APFE031111793.1, on the reverse strand, counting down.
CAAGGGGAAGGGTTATGTAACAGCCCTTGTGAAAATTCCACGTAAAAATAGATAAATACCACGGATGATGGGACACATATTCCAAGATGAATGTTGGGGAAGACATCCTAGGGGTTTTTCATTTGGTTGTTTATGGCTAAGGAAATTGGCAAAGGAAATGGCTAAGGTTTTGGAAAGGCATGAGACATTAATTGGCATTCTATTTATGAAAATAAAGGAAAATAGGAGAGAAAGAAGGTGAAAGGTCACAAGTTGCATGCGAGGAAGAAATTGAAGGAAAATAATGGAAAATGAAGAAAATAGAGGCCTCATTAATAAAAAGGTTTATGAGGATCAGTGGGCAAGACTTGGTGAGTTCAGTTTTGGAGCTCTCTCATTATTCTCTCTCATACTCTTGGACACTTAGAGTTTTCTTGGAGCACTTTGGCATTGAAGCAAGAAAGGAAAATAAGGCAAGAGGAATCAAAGATTAAAAAGGGAAAGGTAGGATCAAGTAGCTACAACGGGCTTCACTCTAGGTATCAACTTGCATGTGTATTTCCTTGCTATATTTGGCATGCATGGCATTGCATGTGTTTCTTTTTTACCATGGCATGGGTTTTGCCAGGTGTGATAGTATTTCTAGCCTAGCCTTGCCATTTCCTAATAACTTTGATGGGATGGGTTCTCTCATGCGTTTTATGGGGGATGGATGGATTGGATTAGAAGTTGAGTGGGGTGGATCTCTGAATTGAAAAACACATGGTGGTAGTGGGCCCTGAACCAGACTGAGGATGCATGAAGCCACTAGCCTAGTAACCCCTGAACTAGACTGTGGGTTGTGGTAAAGCCAAATTGTGTGCCTCGATGGACCTAAGAATCTTTGTCGGTGAATGGCAGGATATACGGTAAAGCCAAGAGGTGGATTTTCTCTCCGTTCAGCCTAGTGATTCTCGGATCGAATGCACGATAAAGCTTGGAGAGTATGTCTTAGTGTAGGGCCTAGTGATCCCTGGATCACACTACGGATGCATGGTAAAGCCCGAGAGACTAGGAGGCACTCAAATTCGTCACGGTGTAGGCGAATAACTCTAGTGGCATCCACATTGATTAGTGTTTTTATTGTGTTCTATGAGTCCCACATTCATGCTTGGAATATGGCATCAGGGTGATTGGCTCAAGAGGGACTTGGCTCAACCAATCTATGGTCGAGTGGAACGTGGTAGTCCCATCACCGGTTGGTTGATTGCATTTATTAATGAGAAATTCATTCCCTATATTTTCATGTGGAAATGTACTGATATATCTATATATATATATATATATTATATATATATATATATATATATATATATATATATATATATATATATATATATGGATTTTGATGTCTGATATGTCCATTATATTTCTGTTCCTATTATGCTGGTTATATGTACATTTTATGGCCGCGGCTATGTTGTCTGTCAGCATGTTTTTACTTGTGTTTGAATGGATATTGTATTTATGACCCAATAAGTCATAAGGAACAAAAAGACATGAGGAAACAATGGTTCATGGTGATTCTCAGATAAGTATGAGATCCCTACACTTAATTCTGTTGTTTACACTTGTAGGTTCAATGTTGATGATATGTTTGATGAAATTCCTTTCATATCTAGTAGGGGTCTGGTTATGATTTTTTTCATATTATTGCTTTTGTATCCTTGTTACCTTGTATCCTTACCAATTCTAAATGATCATTCCATTATGGGCAGTGTCTCGAGCTCTGGGCTGAAAAAGGTGGCTCAAATCCCGAAATGCTAGCATTAGTGTTGAGACTAACTCACGCGGGTAGTGTCTAGGGAGTGTTATAAAGCACTTGGGTAGTGTCCATGGAGTGTTAGTGCTGAAACTAACTCACCTGGGTAGTGCCTAGGGAGCGTTACCTTGCACTAAGTCTCTCAAACAGTCCTAGGACCCGGGAACATGCAGTCTGAGGGGCTGACTTGTCTTCTAAAGGTTATGTGGATGATGTTGGATGACTGTGTGTGATGTTCCGTATATTCCATTTCCTTAAAGTCACCAAGGAGGTTGAATCTTATCATAGTGGCCTCTCGTCGCATGTTTACCCTAGTTAGCCGATTGCTTGTGTAGATGTGGGAGGAGGGTGTTACAGAATTAGCGAGGACCTGACCCCAGTATGGAGGATAGGGGAAAAACCCCAACAACCCATCATGGCGTACAAAATGCAGAATCAACAGGAGGACATAAGGAGGATGAAGAGGGTGTTATGATAACGTTTCAGATCAAAGAAAAAACAAAAGAGAGAAGTGAGAATTAGATGGTGAGTTTAAAAAAATGAAACCATCATTATTCGAGGGAGAATCAAAAGAGGCAGTCAAAGCATGGTTGATCGACATGGGTAAATATTTCCAGATTTATGAATATACAGACAAACTCAAATCACGATTGGAAGTTTACCAGTTACGGGGAGAGGCCACTCTTTGGTGGGAGGAGATTAAAACAGTGAGAAATATTGATGAAGAACAAGTGATGTGGCAAGAATTCCAAAAACATTTTAATGACAAATACTTGACTGAGCATTATTATGACAAAAAAGCCAAGGAGTTCCATGAGCTAAGGTTGGGGACCTTGACCATGGATGAATATGTGAAGTGGTTCACCTCGTTGTTACGATATGTCGCATACATGTAGGAGGAAAAAGCCAAAATTCAATGGTTTATTAACAGTCTGCCAAATTTCATGAAAGAGAAATTAGAATTTGATTATCCTTGATTGATGGATGACACGGTACGAAAAGTGCGTATATGTCACCAGCAAATGAAGCAGAAAAGTGAAGCACCCAAGGGAACTTTAGGCAGAAGAATGAAGAATATATGCCCAAAAAAACACCAGAAAATAGTAAATGGTCGAAATAATTAACAAAAAACCTTCGGGAAGTTTAGCAGAAATCCACCTAGATTTCCAACATACACCAAAATAAACAGTCAGAGGGCATAAGTAAACTTGCAAATGATCAACTGCCAAAACAACCTCTGAAATGCTAGGGATGTGGGGAGTCTCATTATTATAAGAACTACCCACAGATGGCTTGTACGGAACAACTCTCCAATATGTAGGAAGCCTCCACCATCGGAGATATAGCAAGAAGTATGACCAGAATTAACGTTGTTCTAGACGATCACAAAGAAGAATACCAGCCTACCATGATCGAATGTGAAGGTATGATTGCTGATCAACCTGTCTCTGTTTTATTTGATCTAGGTGCTAGCCTAAGTTATATTAGCCCCAAAATAATTGAGAAATTTCGGCTGCCAAACAATAGATTTAAGAAATCATGGCTGGTCCAATTAACCACTGCAACTAAGAGAAAGGCGTCTGCGAAAACAAAAAATGTCCAATAAAATTTCAGGACAGTCCATCCATGTTAAATTAAACATACTTCCCTTAGGTTCGTATGATGTATTAATTGGCATGGACAGGTTGGAAGGATGCTGGTCCCTGGTAGACTGTAAGAAGAAATCTATAAGCTACCTTACAAAATTAGTGCAAAGAAAAGAAATTCAAGGGATCAAGAAAAGTCTGAAGTTGCGCCCTATTACTGCAAATCAGCTAGGAAAATGCATAAGGAAAGGCTGATATATTTATGTTGGCCAAGTTGGGTACTTTAATGACAAAAACAAAATGACTTCATTAGAAGGTATCCTTGTAATTTAGGACATTGAGGATCTTATTCTGGAATCCATTCCTCGATTGCCACCTAGACGCGATATTGACTTTACCATTGAACTAATGCCTGGAGCAACCCCTATTTCCAAGACTTCTTACTGCATGAGTTTCCCATAATTAATAGAAATCAAAATGCAGCTTCAAGAACTTCTTGATAAAGGGTACATTTGGCCCAGTGTATCACCTTGGGGAGCCCCTATGATGTTTGTTAAAAAAAGGGCGAGACCTTAAGATTATGCATAAACTACCGACAACTAAATAAACTTCCCGTCAAAAATAGGCATCCTTTACCTCGTATTGACGACTTATTTAACCAAGTGCAAGGGGCCAGCATATTCTCAAAAATTGATCTAATTTCCAACTATCACCAAATCCGAATTAAGGATGAAGACATTTGTAAAACTGCCTTCCGAACTCGATACAATCATTATGAGTTCGTAGTACTACCTTTCGGCCTTACAAATGCCCCAACCACATTCATGAGCTTGATGCACAACATATTTCAACCCTTTTTAGATAAGTTTGTATGGATTTTTATTGATTATATATTAATTTATTCAAAAAATCATGAAGAGAATGAAAAACACTTGAGACTGGTTTTGCAGATTTTGCGAGACAATCAACTGTATGCCAAGTATAGCAAGTGTGATTTTTACAAGGACAAGATTCAGTATTTGGGCCATGTTATATCAGTTGAAGGTATAGTAGTAGATCCAGAAAAGATCAAGACTATTATGGAATGGGAAACTCCAAAAATGTTGTAGACATTAGGTCCTTTTTGGGCTTGGTAGAATATTACTGCCAATTCATTAAAAAAAATTCAAAAATAGTTTTTTCTATGACCCTGCTACAAAAAAGGGACGTACATTTAATTAGACAACATATTTCTAGCAAAGTTTTGAACAATTAAAACAATTACTCACCACTGGATGAGTGCTAAAAGTAGCAAATCTGAAAAAATTCATTCGTGGTATGCACAGATGCAAGTAAAGAGGGGGTCAGTGGTGTTTTGACTCATGAAAGGAAGGTCATAGTATATGAATCACGTAAGTTGAAAGACTATGAAAAATAGTACTCTACTTATGGTCTGGAACTAACCAAAGTAGTGCACACACTTAAAATATGGTGACACTACCTTCTAGGAAAGAAGTTTCTGCTATTAACTGATCATAGTAGTTTAACAAAAAAATTTAGTAAGTCTAGTTTAAATGTTCGGCAGGCCAGGTGGACCACTTTTCTGTGCGAATTCAACTTTGAGATGAAGCACCTTAAAGGAAAATAAAATCAACTGGCTCATGCATTAAGCAAAAAAAATCCATTGCATATATGAAATACAATTTAGTCAAATAGAGTCTAACCTTCCAAAAATTATGAGGAAGCATCCCACAAAGACCCAGAGTATGCATTTCTGTGGCAACAAGTAGTAGAGGATCAGAAGAAGGGAAAAAAATCTGACTATGACATAAATTTAGATAAAATGTTAACATTCAGAAACATTATTTATATTCCCAACCAAAATTCTATCAAACAATTGTTACTGGATGAATTTCATAAGAAACCTTATGCCGCTCACCCAGCATACCAAAATTTTTTGACAACTATCTGGAAAAGTTATTTCTGGTTAGGTTTAAGAAAATATGTTGCGGAATACTTATCAAAGTGTTTGTAGTGTCACTTGGTGAAGGTAGAGCATCATCATCTTGTTGGACTACTACAACCATTACCCATCCTCGAGTGGAAATGGGAGACCATTACTCTAGATTTTATTACTAGACTACCCTGTACTAAGAAGCAGCATGACTCAATCATGGTGGTGGTGGACAAGCTAAGTAAAACAACCCATTTTATACCTGTGAAATCCACCTACAAGGCTATAGAGATCACAGATATATTCATGTGGGAAATCTTCCGATTACACAGATTACCTGAGATAGTGATTTTCATTAGGGATGTAAAGTTTAAATCCGCATTTTGGAAAGCACTCTTTGTGGGATTGGGGACCCAAATTCAACTTAGTACTACCTACCATCCGCAAAAAAATGGCCAGACAGAACGAGTGAATCAAGTCCTGAAAGACATGTTAAGGATGTTCGTCATGCAACAACCACACAAGTGGGAAGACTACCTCCATTTAGTGGAATTTTCCTATAAAAATGGCCACCATGAATCTTTGCACATGAGCCTTTTCGAGGTGTTGTATGGAAGGTAGTGTCAGGTACCCATGGATTGGAATAACACAATTAATAAGTTAGCATTGGGTCTAGATATGTTCGCTGAAATGGGGGCCACATTGAAGAAGGTTCGCAAGAACTTAAAAGTTGCTTAGGATAGACAAAAGGTTTATGCAGATAAGAAGAGGACTCATAAAGGATTTCAATTAGGGGACCATGTGTACTTAAAAGTTAAACCATGAAAAAGCACTTTACAGTGGAAGGGTTGCTCCAAGTTGGCACCTTGATACTGTGGACCATTCCAAATATTGGAATGCATTCGACCAATGGCATACAAATTAGTATTCCCGAGCCACATCTGGGTTCATAATGTTTTTCATGTTCTTTTTTTTTTTTTTTTGTAATATAATATATATATATATATACAACCCTCAACACATAATTCGCTTGGAAGGTATACATGTAATAAAACAAATGAACATGTGACATTAAAATTGTTGTTTGGTGTAATTCTAACAACGAGTTGTAAATTGTGCAGGTCGAGCCTGAGGGAGAGTTCTTTGCAAAACCTCTTCATATTCTAGATTGGAGAGAAACCACCTTACAGAAGTGAACCATTCCCCAAGTTAAAGCGCAATGGAAGCACTTTGGCCCCAAAGAGGCCACTTAGGAGGAAGAGGAAAACATGCTATAAGCTTATAAGATACATTTTTCTGAGAAGAACACCGAGGATAATGTTCCTCATAGGGGGGAGAGATGTAAAACCCCTTTTTCCTCAATATTTACTTTTATTTTACAAATTTTTACACAGAACTTTATAACTTTTAATTTTTCTTAACACAATTGTTAAGAAACTAAGACTGGAAAAGAAACCAGAACATCATGATATTTTGTTAAAAGAAATTCATTAATGTGTGATTAAGAAAACTAAATAGAAACAATTACATTAACTACTTGAAGAGTTGAGAATAGTTGCCACCTCCCTTCCCCAAAGGGGGGGGTTGGGAGGAAAGTAGTGGGCTACTAAAATTTTCCTAGAGCTGGGCAGAAAGAACCATTGGAAACATGACAATGGCAAACACACATCCTGATATGTGACTTGAGGCTGGACAATAGTCCTGAAGCCCAAGATACCAGACTGTGGGTGTTTAGAGACTGTTAGGAGCATGAGGTGCTCAGTGGGGGATTTTGGACGTAATTTCCAAGTCCATGGTAGGGTGGTGAGACCTTCCAAGAAATTCAAGTATATTATATGCAAATCTAAATTCAATCTACAAATAAGGGACTATTTTGATTTAGTATTTAATTTCGAGAAGGCTTTATGATAAGTTAAATATTTAAGTATGCTATGAGAATGGAAACAATAAATATATGCTATCATTTAAACAAGAATCATGTATTTTGGTTAAGAGCATAGAGGATATCATCTATTTTCTTAAATTATATGACTCTCTAATTTTATATTGTGTATAACTAATTATTCCTAGAATCGTAGCGTATTTAGAATATTATTGTTCAATTTTTTTTACATAGGACAGATATACATATATACTGACAAATGCTTACAGATCATTTCTATTGAGACTCACCCAAGAAATAAATATATAAAATTCATAGAAAGCTATAGCTAAATGAGAAGTATATTTTACTCCTTCACCCAACGAAATACATAGTTTTTCCTTCTAACTCAGCAAATGAACTCAACAATATTCCATGAGTCTAAATAATAAAGATTTCTAATATTAACCATAGACTCAGTAAAGATTCTTTGTTCATAAAGAATCCATTTCTTAGTTAAAAATGAGTAAGTTCTGAAAGTAATAAATCAGAGCGACAAAGTGATCAAGGAGAAAGAACTCTGAGATTTTATACATATATTTAAATGAAACTTTAATAGATAGTACTTAGAATAAAATCCCCATCGCATTCGGAATGGACTGAGGCCGGTTGGGCTAAATGTAATAACATTCAAACAAAATTTTAGACCCTTGCTCTCTCTAACCAGAAAAGAAAACTAAAATAAACTTTGACTGAGTATATATATATATATATATAGACATGGTAAATCAGCGCTTAACGAGACACAATAATCATAAAAGTACAGTAGCAGTAGCAGTGAAACTAGATGGATACATTTGACGAGGTTTGGGCGAGTGTTCACCTAAGGCTGCAAATCGTTAATAACTTAATAACAAACCCTCAAATAATTTTATGAGCATAACCCTTAATAATCTTAGCTTAAACCCTAACTGTCTTAGTCAAAGAGCAAAATGTTAAACTCTTCCATTCTTTTAGTAGCCATAAGGACTCAAGACACCAACCTAGAACAAGAGGTATAAAAACTTTGTTAGGAAGCTTGATTTTAATAACATTCTCGAAAGACCGTGAGTCACTAGGCATACCTGCAGGACCATGATAAGAAATTATAGTGTGGGAAATCAAATTTAACCTTGCAATTAAGAAACCCTTATGGGAAAAGCCTTATTCTCTTATCCCTTACCTGAAGGAGAGTCTTTCCTGTGATGGAGGGGCGGGTCTGAAGTGCCAAATAACAATTAATTTACACTCAACCCACCTTACAATCAATGAGATGTTCAGTGTTAGATCTAAAATCTTACCTTGGGAAGGAGACGCGCCTCGCATGTTGTGGTCCAGCTTAAGAACGAGGTGGCAACCAAGCAGACATCCAATTCAAAGGCGTTAGCAACCATTAACATAAATAGAATGTTAAAGGAGTTGTCTATAATGCGACTTTTTGGAGATTCCGGTGACGGAATCCGGCCGAAGAAATTGAGGTTAAATCTTGATTTGTTGCAGTTAAAATGGTTTTTTAACTGCATATTTGGATTCAGCACCCTGGAAAACCCTTGGGACACTTTGATTGTGCAGAAACTAGCTATCAAAATTGCGATTCGAATAAATTGCTGCCGGATTTTGACCGAAAAAACCCACCGGAAAGACTTTCAAAAAGTCGCGTTATAAACAACTGCAATGTTAAATGACTATAAGAAGAAAATAAAGGTTAACGAGTTACCACACAATTGTCGAGCAGGGACCGGTTGAGGACATTCAATACCACCACAGAAATACACCATGAATCAAACTGTTAATTGTAATCACAGCAACCAAGTGGTGAGTCCGACCCAGTTGTAGAGCACATCACATACTCAGGACCACCTAATGCAAATGAGAAGGAAACTGAACTGATAAGAGTAAAGGCGTTTAGGGTTATCTGTCATTGTGTGAACCATTGGATTCACAATTGCAGATCCGATGATGAAGCGGTACATTAAAAACCTCAGTCCTCTGGCAGAGAACTAGACTATCAATTAATGCACAAACCAGATGGCACATAATCATTTAGAATTCATAGAGGTCAGATTTTCCATGTCATTTTATGACGAAGGGGGATCCTCAAAACTTTAAATCCGTGGGTAATGCATTCAAGTCTATTTCATATCATATTAACCATGATTTAATGCTGAACCCTACCATAGTCGAATGTGCCAAAGGCTACATAGTTTCATAGTGTTATATTATGGTAGGAACAGTTAACTACTAATGTAATTTATTATTATTATTATTACATATTATTGTAGCGTTATGTGTTACATAAATTAAATTAAAAAGGGTGATTTTTGTAACATAAATGTGTACTACTTATTCAAATATACTAGTTCTTAAAAATAAAGTAAAGAAAAAAGTAGTATTGTATAATTATATTTTTAAATAATAGAAAATGAATGAAAAAATAATTTTTTTTTTTTAGAACATATGTAAAAGTTGGAATATAAATTTAATTTAATTTTATTAACTATAATGTGTATTAGTTTCGTTATAAAAAAATTAAAAATAAGTATTAAAAAACAAAGTTCAAAAGCATATACACTTTAAGCAATGAAGTAAGTGAGAATTGAAAATGACACATAATTTAAAATAAAAATTTAAATAAGATACGTTTTATAATGAGTGCTTAATTAAAATAGTATATAGATAATAAAAAATATAAACACTTACATTATAACTACTTAAATTAATTAAAGTTAAAAATTACTTAAAAGTATAAAAATTAAAATAGCTATTTATAATATAAAAAAATATTTAATAATTTTAAAAAGACTACAATAAGCCAAAAAATATTTCATAACTGAATATTTATAATTTAGAGTAGAATTTTACTCTAATAATACTTAAATATATAAATAGAAGGTTTAACAATAAAAAATATTAATAATTATTAAATACATTAATATATTTACTAATATTACTAATACATTATTATAATAATAATTATTATTTGTTAATGTTATTTAAACTTAATAATATTATTTAAACTTTAATAAATTTATAATAATAGAATAATAATTATAAATTATTACATTGATTTTGTTGAGGAGTTACTCCTTGGTCTGACATGGTATCAAAGCGAGCTCCCAAAATATTTGTAACTCGCTTCTGCCTACTGGTCTTTCTCCTCTGCCTTTATGGAGTCTATCTATTGTTCTTACTGCCTAAATTCAGAAAGCGTCGAGAGAGGGACGTCTTCAGAACTAGAATATTGTCTGAAGACGTTTCAGTGGAATATTGTCTTGTTGTGTGGCCCCAAGAGCCATCGTGAGGCTGTCATTTTTGTTTCTTGCATCAATGTTGCAGTAAATGCCATCGCAGTGAAATTTTCTACTTGGAAATGTTTTCAGGTCAAAGAAAAATACTGATGCAAGAAGGACATGGTACATGCAATTTAACTTGAAGGCTGGCACGTTGAGTAAATTGAAGTTTGAAGAACGCTGCTCCGAAACCCTGCGTTGAACTGTTGATTTGAACATTGCTCTTGTTTTGAAGAATGCTTGTATTATAACACTGTTTTGGCATTGTAAGAAATGCTGCTCCGAAACGCTGCGTTGAACTGTTGATTTGAATGCTACTCCTGTTTTGAAGAACGTTGGTATTATAACATTGTTTTGGCATTGTAAGAAATGCTCGTCTGAAGTTTTTTTTGGCATATAATGTTGGTATTTACCTTGAAGTTTTTTTTGCTAAATGCCATGCCTTGAATTGTTTTGGTACATTGCTCCATGCGTTGAATTGTTTTGGTACACTGCTCCATGCGTTGAACTATTTTTGTACGCTGCTCCATGCGTTGAACTGTTTTGAATGTTGGCTATATATTTTAAAAGATCTGTTGTATTTCTTCAGCGCGCAAGTTTCTTACATTGCCAAATGTGTTGACACTCGGGCGAGTCGCTACAGTTCCTCTTCTAATTGTCGTGTTTTATTTTAATGGTTGGTGGGTAACTATGGCTACAACAAGTATCTAGACCCTTTGAGCTAAAGTAAATAGACTGATGCTTTCCAACTGAATGATAGTGAGAGATATGTGGTGATGGCATTAGGGCTTATGTTATTTGTTTTATGATGACATGCCATGGTATAATATGTGAAATATATATTGCATGATATATGAATGTTGAGAGCTTGCAGTTGATTCCATTTTTTGTAAAGTCATAACAAATTATTATTAGTGTTTTGCTATGAATATTGTAATTATTTTTGGGCTCAGTTCAAATTTTAATGATGGAGAAGTTTGTTTAAAAAGAGAAGGGTTTGGAAAAGAAGACAACTCTTCTTGCACATAGAGAGAATAATCTTGCTCAAGATTCTTCCAAAGGAAGAGGTAGAAGATATTTTAGAGGCAAGGGGGGCAGAGACTCTCAAGGAGAAAAGGTAGATTTGCACTGCATACACTGCAAAAGAAATGGATCACATGATGCCTCTACATGCAAGCTACCATGGGACAAAATTGAGCAGCAAAGAAACCAAGAGAAAGGTAAAACTGATGATACAGACAAAGGTAAAGCACCTCAATCCGCTCACTATGTTGTGGCACAATGTAATATTGGAGTAAATGAAGATTTATTTAATGCTTCACTTGCTTCTTGGAAAAATGATTGGTTGCTTGATTCAGGAGCAACCTGCCACATGACTTATAGAAAAGATTTTTTTGAAGAATTTACTGACAATGTTGATGGAGCAGTATACTATGCAGACCAATCAAAAATCAAGCCATCAGGGCTTGGCACAATCAGGCTTAAACTGCCTAGTCTTCCAAACTTTCTTCTGTATCATGTTCTATATCTCCCACAGTTCAAGAGAAACTTTTTGTCCTTGGTTCACATCCATGAGCAAGGTCACTCCATTCATATGTTTGATGGCAAGCTTGAGGTAAGAAAAGCATCTGACCACTCACTTGTCATGAGGGGAATAGAAGAAGAAATGCTTATCAAGCTACAAGGTACCTGTACTCGCGCACAACATTTCACATACAATTCTCATTCTGAATACGGTACACTTCCATCAAGTTTATTATGGCATGCTAGATTTGGACATTTGAACTATGATAGCCTCCGCTTGTTGAAGAAAAATGGTGTTGCTAGTTTGCCTACAATTCCTAGGAAACTTAAGTAATGTGATGCTTGAATTCTAGGAAAGCATAGCAAACAATCTTTTCATGATTCACATTCAAGAGCACATAGAAAAACTGAACTCATTCATTCAGATTTATGTGGTCCAATCTTGTTCCTTCTGCAAATGGAAATAAATATATCATGACATTTATTGACGACTACATGAGAATGTGTTGGGTTTATTTATTGAAGAACAAATATGATGCTTTTCAAACATTCAAGAATTTTCATAAATCGATTGAAAATGATGCACAATCTCATATTGGGTCTATTCACACAGATAATAGAAAAGAATACACATCAAATGAATTTGAAAACTATCTTCGCAAACATGGGATCAAACATCAAACAATTGTGCCTTATAATCCCCAACAGAATGGTGTAGCTGAAAGAATGAATAGGACAATCTTAAATATGGTACGATCCATGCTCTTCTTCAAAAATGTAAAGATAATGTTTTGGGTGACGCTGTTCTATGTGCTGCATATATAAAGAATAGATGTCCATCTAATGCTATAAGAAACAAGACTCCGTATGAAATGTGGTATGGACATGTTCCTTCGGTAAAGCATCTCAGGGTCTTTGGTTCCACCTGTTATGCCTTGATACCAAAGGTACATAGAAACAAACTTGGTGCTAGAAGTCATAAGTGTATCTTCCTGGGGTATTCAAACACCTCCAAATCATACTGTCTTTATGATGAAGTAAATAAAAGTTTTGTTGTATCCAGAGATGTAATTTTTCTTGAATCATCCAAAACTGACAATGTTGTTGAGCGACAACTTGATTGCTTGGATAGATTCACAAAAGCGAAATCATTTCAAGAATTTGATAATTAGATTCCACATCTTGAAGCGGGGATTCCTATACTCGATGAACACGTGGAATCTTCTTCTGAAGAACACTCTCCCCTGCATGAAACTCTAACAATGGATGATGCTTTAAGTGATGTGATTGATAGAATTGGGAGACTCAATCTTGATTTAGTCCCAACTCAATCAGTGGACCAGCCTGGACCATCTGAAAAAAGGTCCCCCAAAGTGGCTGACAAAGACACTTGAAAGTGTTCATCCTAATCAGGTTGGAAAGACAGGAACTAGAAATTCAAACTGGAAAAATGGAGGTGATGTAGATATCTCTAATTCACCTGTTGATATGGATGTTTCTTATGATTGTGAATTGAACTTGTCTACAGATTTTGAACCAACTTCCTTCAAAGAAGCTGTTTCTCATGATAAATGGAAAGAAGCGATGCAAAAGGAGTATGATGCCCTCATAAAGAATGGCACTTGGAAGCTCATTGATCCTCCATTAGGAACCAAACCAATTGGCTGCAAGTGGGTCTACAAGAACAAGTATAAAGCTGATGGCTCACTTGACAAGCACAAAGCTAGGCTTGTGGCAAAAGGTTTTGCACAGAAGGAAGGGGTCGATTATGAGGAGACTTTTTCCCCCACAACAAAATGGGCTACCATCGAGACACTCTTTGCCCTAGCAGCTCAGAACAGTTGGAAAGTCCATCAAATGGATAAAAAATGTTGTCTTGAATGGAGATCTAAAAGAGAATGTTTTTATGTCCCAGCCTGCAGGATTTGTTGTGAAAGGACATGAACATAAAGTATGCAAACTGGTGAAGTCCTTGTATGGCCTCAAACAAGCACCTTGAGCGTGATATGAAAAACTAACTGAGCATCTTCTGAAACTCAATTTCAAACATTATGATATTGATGATGCAACTTTATTTGTCAAGAAAGTTTCAAAACAGTTGTATATCTTGTGGTATATGTAGATGATATTTTAATGACACGGAACAATGAAAGCTACATTGCATCCATAAAGAAGAAACTGGGGAAAAGTTTTGAAATGACTGATTTGCGCTATGTTCATTACTATCTTGGTATTGAAGTAACCCAACATTCGAAGTCCATATTTCTTTCTCAAAAGAAATACATTGGAGATCTATTGAACATGTTCGGCATGATAGAATGCAATCTTCTTACTACTCCAATGGAACAAAACTTAAAGCTCACATCTATTAAAGGAAAAGAATTTGAGGATGCAACAAAGTATAGATAGCTTGTAGGAAGTGTCAACTACCTAACTACTACCAGACCAGACATTTCGTTTGCTATTGGAATCGTCTCCAGGTTCATGCAAAAGCCTTGTGAGGGACATTGGTCTGCTGCAAAAAGAGTCCTAAGGTACTCGAAGGGAACTCAAGGCTTTGGAATCAAGTATACACAGGTGGACGACTTTAGCTTGATTGGATATTTTGATTCAGACTTCGATGGAGACAAAGAAACTGGGGTATCTACTTCAGGATATGCTATGAGTCTTGGATCAGGAGCTGAGCTATCTCCTGGAGATCACGCAAAAATTAGTTCTAGCAGATTCCACAACAGAAGTAGAATACATGGCAGTAGGTGAAGCAATAAAAGAAATTATGTGGCTTAGGAAAATTCTTGAAGATTTGCAGGTAAAACAAGTAAAATAAACTCCACTCATGATTGACAATACCTTTGCAATAAAGTTGGCCAAGAACCCAAAGTTCCATGATCGAACGAAGCACATCAATACTAAATATCATCTGATTCGACATCATGTTGAGGCCAAAACAATCCATCTCCGTCATTGTTCCACTAATAAGCAAATTACAGACATCTTCACCAAAGCGCTTGGTAGAGAAAAACTTGAACGATTCAGAATGATGCTTCGACTCACCAACATCCCTTCAGATTAAGGGGAGGAATGTTGACACCTAATTATCAGGATTGGGTGAATATAATGTAAATAAATAAATAAGTAATATGAAAAGTCGTAGGGAGATGAAGTGAACAGTCTCTCCCTCATGTATATAATGAAGACCTACCTAAAGGAATAAGATATACAAATCAATTTGTGTTGAGGAGTTACTGCCTAGTCTGACAGATTTATAAATTTCAACATTAATAATATGTTAATTTAAACACTAAAACATTATAACCATGATTAATCTTTAGGATCAATTTGGTTAAAGATAATGAACATGAAGATCATGTTGAACCATGATAATTGATAGGCATTATGTTTAACATGCTTATAATCAAGCATATACACATATCTAGACTCATCATGATGACAATATAGAGAAATTTTTTTAACCTTTGTAGTCAATGTATAAATAGTCAACCATGGTAAATGATAATCAACTATATGTTTACCATACTCAATGATAGTCAACATTATTCACTCATAGTCATCCTTAGTCAAACATGGTCAATCATGGTCTCATCCCATTATGACAAAGATTGTCTCAATATGAAATTCAATCATTGTGTCAACCATGGTCCAACATCCCATTATGACAAAGTTTGTCTTAATATGATAATCATGGTGAGCCATGGTCAATCATGACCTTGGTCAACCATGTTCAGTCATGTTTTATAAAATCAAACATGGTCATCCATGGTCAATCATGGTCAACCATGGTTGAATGTGGCATTGTCACAAAGATTGTCTTGAAAATTAACCATGGTTAAGCATGGTCAACCATGGTTTATAAATTACCCATGATTAATAATTCATTATTATTAAATAATATTTTAATAATAATTTAATTAATAATGAAGATGAACCATACTAAATGTTTTTATTAGCATACAAGTTATGGATCACCGAAACCTAAATTCAAATATAATAATAATAATAGTAAAAACAACTAATTCATTAATAATACTAATTAATAATTAATAATTAATTAATATTTGATTATTAATAAAATTAATAATGTGTTAATAACTTTAACATAAATTAATAATTAAAGACTATTATAATTATTTTAAAATAATTATTTTATTAGGATTTTATATTATTTATTAATATTACTAATCTTATCAAAAAATATTTACTATTAAATAATTAATTTATATTACATAATTTTAAATTAATGATAATAAATATATTTAAGGTTAAATGATAATTAATATAAATTATTAATTATAATGATAATAATAATATTTTTATTGTATAGTTTTTTTTATAATTTTATTTGTATTATTATATATTTATTAATAATAGATATAAATGAAAGCATTACACTTATATCAATCATATTAATAATTTTAATGTGGTTGTAGTAGTATTATAAAATTATTTTTACACTTGTTTCAATTTATGGATAAGAGTTTTCATTTTTTAATAATGAATGGACAAAATTTGATTTCACTGAAATATTTTGGACTAGTGTAAGGGAGGAGGCTCACAAGAATTGGCCAATCTCTGCAAAAAAATCTTGTAGATGGAGTGTTTAAATCATGTTTTTGAGAGTGGAAATGGAATAAAAAACCTGTAGGGCACCTAAAATTATGAAGTTTGACAGCTTTTAGTTGGATTTACAAAAATCCTCAATTTTTTTTTTCAAAATGGTATTTTTTCAAAATATGACGAGAATTTCATAACTTTCAAGGCAAAAGAGCATAATCTACTAAAACAATATTTTTTAGCCTTATACGCTAATATGAAAGGAATTTAAACAAATTTTTAGTTTCGAACCTAAAAATAATAAATTAAAATTAAATATAATGTATTTAGCTAACCAGAACCATTACACCAATTGGAATGGAATCTTTTCATTTCATTCTGAGCTGTGTGAGGGGAATCAATACCGTTGAGTTTAACATTAAGTGCAAATATCTTTTAATTTATGTCCAAAATTTCCCAAAATAATGCCTCTGCCAACCACTATCAATAAATAGTCTTTTAAATATCAACACTACAAATTATCTTGTATCAACTAGAAAACAAATAAAACCATAAATACTTCCAAAATGGCCTATTCAAGAAGTATAAAGTAGCAATCACTTTAACCCGTTTTAACCCCCACTTATATGAACTGAATCTATGTATCCCAAATGCATATTCATCCATGCACATAACAAAAGTGGATATATGTGAGTCATAAATGTTGTGTTATTCAACAATCAAACTGAGTATGTTCAATAAATGACACCCAACCCATTAAATTCAATAAATGACACCTAAGCCATTAAATATCCCATTAAAACAGATCAAAGTACAAATCAAACCACATGGATCAGCCATATCAAATTCTCAACTATTGGATCACATCCACATTAATCAAGATCACATATTCAAACTGAAGCCATTGCAATCCATGTCAATCCTTGCCACCAATTAAATTCAAATGTAAAAAACTATGAAAGAATTTTGACCATTGTTGAAGTTGCATGTTTAACATTCAAACTATTCAAGAATTATACAAACCATCACATAACATTTCACAGTATATTCACTTTTCTACACCATTTTCTTACTATTTTATTTTTAGTTCTCCATCACAAAACATTTCACACTATACTCATTTCATTTTTTTTGCACAATTTAATTAATTTCTCATAATATATTTTCCACAATACATGCCTTAAGTTTGTGAATAAACACATTTCCTAATTGGTGGGAAATACAGTGCACTATATTCAAGTTATTTATTTTAGTTTTTTGCACAATTTAATTAATTTCTCAAAATATATTTGCCACAATACATGGCTTAAGTTTGTCAATAAAGTCATTTTCTACATTAGTAGGAAATACAATGATATAGTTCAAGATCTTACCTAGTCCCAAGAGCTGGAGATCCATATCCTAGTTTAATTCATTGGCCTAACAAAAGCACGAAATGGATTTAGATAAGATGCAATTGACAATTTGACTCACCAAGAGGTAGAAGCAAATACAACATGGTAAGTTTAAGCTCAGATGGTAGCTCCAATAGAGGCATATTCTAGTTTAATTCATTCCTAACAAGAATAGTAGAGTGAAACCACAATCTATTAAGATGGATATCCTCTACTCTATACTAGAGAGATAGAGGAGTTAACTATAACTCATAGAACGAGTCCAAGGTTTGGATATAATGCTAGGGATGGAATCTAGAATTATAGATGGTGGTTTAGGAACTCAACTCACCTATTATAAAACTAAAGCATTTGTGAAAGAAAATTAAATACTAAAGCATATTGATGTCCAAAAGGAACTAAGAAGTCGAAGTCCAATTTCTTTCACATTATTTGAGATTGCAGGTTTCACTTATGATATATTCAAAATGAGTATGAAAGATGCTCATAGAGTGAATACCTACATCAAGAAGTTAAATGTGATGTGAACCAAAATATTGCAAATACAAGTTTGATTCCCTAATTGTCCAATGATGGGACTTGAAAGTGAAATTATATATATGAAATGATGCATCCCAATGTTACTTTTAAGGTTTATAATCCATTCACTATATTATCAAAATAAACATGATATTGCTAATCTAAGAGTGAACCATCAAACCATAAACTTGTTGTAAGCTTTATGCAAAAGTGCTGTAAATTTGAAGAAGTTGTTGAACTTTAATGTGTGAACGAACTAGCAAGCCAATAGATCATTTATTACCATAAAAATCTTAGATTTAGCCCTAAAACATGAAATCTTGAAATTTCAAGCATTCAAATCCTTAGATGAAAATCCCAAACTTAAATCTACTTGGTGTTTTATAGAGGGGCGAAGTACCATGAGCAAGAGATATAACCAAGATTCAAATAAACTTCTTAGGGAATATCACCTCCATTTGCTACTTAAGAGAAGTTAATTTTGAGGATTAGATCGGTGAGTGTTTGTCTTGAAAAAGTTTAGATCTAGATCACATTAAATTTCTTAACTAATGATATACTAGAGCAATTTAAAGCATTTAAATTGAAAATAAATTCTAAACTAGTAAACCAAGAAATGCTCTTATCATCTGTTTAGATTTATTTTAAAAGCATTTAATTAATAAGTATCTCAAATCTAGTTGAACCACTGTCATTAGAATTTTAAAACCAACTAGCTAAAGGGGGGTTAGTGAATAGAAATTTATCAAGATCTAGCCATGAAACCCAAAAGAAATCTCTTGGTGACAAGTTTGTCCAACTAATAAACGAGTTAAATTATCAAAATTAACTTGAAGAAAATGTAATAAAGATATATGAAAGTAATTTCCAGATTTGCATGAGGAAAAAAATAAAACTAAATGAAAAATATTTTAATGTTTTGGGTGGTTGGAAAAAAAGGTAAACTAGGGCCTATTCCAAAGAAGCAAAAATTTTCTAGTAGATCAACTAGTAATAATTATGAGAGCAACTAATTATTAGTATCCTATGGAGAAATGCAGTGGACAAAGAAAGAGTAAACCTCTTCTCTAGTAATGAGTATTTTCTTTATTCTTAACAAGAATAGTACATTGAAACCACAATCTCTTAAGATGGATATCCTCAACTCTATACTAGATAAATAGAGGAGTTAATTGTATAAACAACCTATATAAGCACCTAACATTCATGAAATAGCACCTTACTGGGTTTTTTTCCCAAGAAAACCTGTACAAACTCAACCTATATGAGGCTGAACATTTTTAAAGGAAATTAGCAGTTGAATCAAACCTTTACTAAGGCAAGCCTAGAGCTTCCTTCATGCCTGAAGAGTGTTGTGTATAGGAATAACAATATTGACAAACTCAGAACCATTTCCACAATATGAGAATCACTAACTATTACTAAGGTAAGCCTAGAGCTTATATTGAGTTGCTAAATTCCTTTAGCAAGGCAAGACTACAACTTCCTTCACGCCTAGAGATTGTGATACATAGGAATAACAATAATGACAAACATGAGGCTAAAAAATTTAAGTCCAACAAAGAGTAACTAGAGGAGATCCAAATCTTATCTATAGGAATAACAATATTGACAAACTCAGAACCATTCCCATGATACGAGAATCACTAACCATTACTAAGACAAGTCTAGAGCTTCTATTGGTATTCTAAATTCATTTAGAAAGGCAAGCCTACAACTTCCTTCATGATTAGGAATAACAATAATGACAAACATGAGGCTAAACAATTTAAGTCAAACAACATTAACTAGAACATATCAACATCTTATGTATAAGAATAAGAATATTGTCATAGGAAGATTTTGGCTTATTGCCTAGGTCATTTTATTTCTAAATACTATTTGTGGCATTATGACCAAAATATTTTTTTAGAATGAACTTCTATAGTCTATTATAATGGAGAAATATTACATGAGAATGCAAATAAGATTTTCTATTATGCCTCTACACACCAAATTATTTACAACACATTTATAGCTAAGTTGTTAATTAAATAACAAATGGGTGAATAATGAAATCTTCAAAAAGTCACTTGTTTTAATAAGAAAAGTCCATAAAACAATAAATAGTAAAAGCACCTAAGCTCACACCTCATATGAAACCTCATTTACTATAAGTTAACTTAGAAGAAAAATAGAGTGCATTTGGGGTGAAGCATCAACAAGCCAAATAAAACATCAACAAGATATGAGAATAATTAAATGACAAACTAGTGAATAATGAAATCAAGAAGCATCAACTCATTTGTTAATTAAATGATAAAGCATCAACAATCATAAACTAAGTTGTTAATTAAATGAAAAACTAATGAATAATGAAATCCTGAACAAGCCACTTATTTTAATATGAAAATTCCATAATATAATGAGCAGTAAAAGTACCTAACCTCATACCTCATATGAAACCTCATTTACTATAAGTTAACTTAAAAGACAAACAAAGTGCATGTGCGATGAAGCATCAACAATCCAAATAAAACATCAACAAGCTAAGAGAATAATTAAATGAAAAATAAGAGAATAATAAAATCAACAAGCATCACTTGAGTTGTTAATTAAATGGAAAATGAGTGAACAATAAAATATTGAACAAGTCACTTATTTTAATATGAAAATTCCATAAAACAGTGAATAATAAAAGTACTAACCTCACACCTCATATCAAACCTCGTTTACTGTAACTTAAATTAGAAGACAAATCATATCAAACCTCATTTTCTATAGGTCAACTTAGAAGAGTGCATGTGTTGTGAAGCATCAACAACCCAAATAAAGCATCAACAAGCCAAGAGAATAATTAAGTCAAAAACTGGTGAATAATGAAATCAAAACGCATCAACTGAGTTTTTAATTAAATGATAGAACATCGACTCAGTTGTTAATGAAATGACAAACTAGTGATAATGAAATCTTGAACAAGTCACTTGTTTTGCTATGAAAAATCCATAAAATAGTGAAAAGTAAAAGTACCTAACCTCACACCACATTTACTGGAAGTTAACTTAGACTACAAATAGAGTGCATGTGCGTTAACTTAGAAGACAAATAGAGTGCATGTGCAGTGAAGCATAAGCAAGCCAAATAAAACATCACTAAGCCAAGATAATAATTAAATAACAATTGAGTGAATAATAAAATCAACAAGCATCAAATGACTTGTTAATTAAATGACAAGTGAGTTAATAATGAAATCTGGAACAAGTCACTTATTTTAATATGAAAATCCATAAAATAGTGAACAATAAAAGTACCTAACCTAACACCTCATATCAAACCTCATTTACTCTAAGTTAACTTAGAATACAAACATAGTGCATGTGCGGTGAAGCATCAACAAGCCAAATAAAACATCATCAAGCCAAGAGAATAATATGAAAAATGAGTGAATAAAGATGAATAGTCATTTGTAGATTTCATGAAGATGGAGGAAGATGGAGGAAAAAACCAAAATTATGTTTAAAATTGAAATAAGGCAATATTGTTTCATAGAGGTAATAAAGAATCAAGGTTGTTGAGAGAACCATAGGTAGAAGAAGAGATGCCTGTTGCATCTAAAGGGAAAAATATGGTTTTCAGTGGTAAAATTGATTATGTATATGCAGGGTTTTTAAGTCAAAATCATGAACACATTTTCCTCCAAAATTACCACAAGAAAAAGAATTCCACAAGGGATAGACACCCCAAAAGGTTTTCCTAAAAGAGGAAGAAATTGCACGAATTGCTTCTGAGAAGTAGAGGCAAGAAGAAACAATTTAAACCCTACAATCAACATATAAAGATAGTCACAACATCAAAAAGAACAATGGTGACTTGTGGAAGTTTCCATGCAGAAGGAGGAGAATGACTCTCAAAATCTGAAGTGGAGAACCTCATTAAAATAGAGGAACAACTATTAAAATTTATGAGAGACTTCAGCTTTGTAGATGATGGATAGTCATTTGTAGATTTCAAGAAAATAGAGCAAAAAACAAAAAATTATGTTTAAAAAGGAAACGCGGCAATATTGTCTCATAGAGGTGATAAAGAATCAAGCTTGCTAAGAGAACCAGAGGTAGAGGAAGAGATGCCCATTGCATCTGAAGGGAAAAATATGATTTTTGGTGGTAAAATGCAACATTTTTAAGTCAAGAGAATGAACAAAATTTCCTCCAAAATTACCATAAGAAAAGTAATTCCATAGGGGATAGACAATCTCAAAATGTTTTCATCACAGACAAAGAAAGTGCAGGAATTTCTTCTCAGAAGTAGAGGCAAGCAAAAACACGTTTTCAACCCTACACGCAACACTACAAGCAACATATAAAGACGGTCAGGGAATTAAAAAGGTATAAACCCATGAATAACTATAAATGTTATTTAAACCTACCATAAACCCTGCAACAAATTGATGATAAGTAAAATAATTCCAGAGGGGATAGACAATTCAAAAAGGTTTTCGTAACAAAGGAAGAAAATGCAGGAATTGCTTCTTAGAAGTAGAGGCAATCAAAAACACATTTTCAACCCTACAAGTAACACTACAAGAAAAATATAAATATAGTCACGACATCAAAAAGAGCTAAAACAATGAATAACCATAAACCATGTTGAAACTTGCCGAACCCTACGATAAAACCTGCAACAAAATAACCATAAGAAAAATAATTCCATGGGGGATAGACAATCCCAAAAGGTTTTCATAACTGAGAAAGAAAGTGTAAGAATTTCTTCTCAGAAGTAGAGGCAAGAAGAAACATGTTTTCAACCTTACAAGCAACACTACAAGCAACATATAAAGATAGTCATTGCATCAAAAAGAGCTAAACCCGTGAATAACCATAAGCCCTACCAAACCATGTCGAACCATGCCATAAACCCTACAACAAAATGACCATAAGAAAAATAATTCCACACAAGATAGACAATCCCAAAAGGTTTTCATAATAGAGGAAGAAAGTGCAGGAATTGCTTCTTAGAAGCATAGGCAAGTAGAAACATGTTTTCCCTACAAGAAACACTACAAGCAACATATAAAGACAATCATGGCATTAAAAAGAGATAAACCCATAAATAACCATAAACCTTGTTGAACCCTACCGAACCTTACCATAAACCCTACAACAAGAGCTAAATTCCCAACAATAAATTCAAGTGTTGAAAACCACAACACTGCAAAAGAGCTAAATTCCCAACAACAAAATCAAGTGTTGTAAAACACAAAGTGGATGGTAGTATTTAGAATCCTACCATAGAGTCGCAAAAGCCACTAGCATGTCCAAACATCTCCCCAAACATTTCCATACCTCTTTCGTGATAGCCATACAAATTACCTACAGCACAAACTTGCAAACATAGAGAGAAATTAGCATTTGGGTGAAAACCAAAAAAAAGTTAAAGCAAATTCACAAAGAAAACCATGAATTTCAAGACTTACCTTCATGGACCTCGAAACGTGCATGTCGTCCAAAAGCCTTACTCAAATCTAACACTGGATCCTTCACAAACAACAGCTTGTAGCGAGGATGAAACAACAACATGCGTATTTGTAAACCCCCAACGAAGTAGAAGGAACAACCACAATTCCATTGGTTAACCCCCCGCGAAGCAGAACAAACAAGCAGAAAGCCATTGTTTAACCCCCCTCAGAACAGGTAAAGCAACCACACCCTAAACCCTAACCGAGAAAAGAACTACTACAAACAACATTGCTTGGTGAGAAACAATAGAATGGTGCACTATGTGAACCAGTACTGGAGTCAAGAGTTGCCATCATCAGCGGAGCACACTGCCCACACATTGGGCCCAAAAACGATAAAACGGGGTGGTGAAGAGATGCCGCAAAACACACCAGAGGAAACCCTAGACGGAGGGCTTAAGTCCTCATTTAATGCATTTACCAACCACAACATGTGGCACATCCCAATTGACAGGTGTAGTATGATGGATTAGTGAGTCTCCAAGTTAGCAACGAGAGTGGAAGGGAGGGTGCACAAATACTTGCATCACTCCCCAGTGCTTTCACATTATATTATCATATCGTGCTCTTGCATTCACTCCAGGTTCAGATTAGTTGGAAAGGTTGATTGGAAGTGTAAGTTTGTTCTCATTGGTTGCACTAAAAGTTAATTGCAAGTGTTAGATCACATGACTTGTATGAAATGTTTTATGTCTTAGTGGAAGGCCAACTATTTTTCTTTCTTTTATTTAATCATTCAAAATCAACTTTTATTTTATCTTTCTTTAAATTAAGATTTTTTTTTTAATTTTGTAATAATAAATTTAAAAATCTATAATACAAAAATCTTATTAATTAATAATAATCATTTTAATTAATATTTTAACAATTAACTTATAAGTTATGATAATTGTTTCTTTTAATTAAAAAGATATCAAATTATATATGAATTATAATAATGTTAGAAAATTATATATTATAGAGCAATGGAACACATAAAATATGTTGCAAAAATATAAACACATAAAACAAGAGAGACACAGATATACGTGGTTCACCCAATTTGGGCTACATCTACAAAGAAACAGCAAGTCCTTCCTTTTATATTATCCAACAAATTAAAGAGATACAACGTACAATAGATCCATTGTAATTCCCTCTTCGCTCTCACAAAATCTCCTCTCTCTTTCTCACATAGAATATAGATCTACATACACGCAATACAATTCCCTCATATATAGCGAGGGGTGCCTTCTAGGGAAAAAAAACCTAAATTAAACATAACTTCTACCGTCAGATATCCGCCTAATGAACTGCCTAGATTGACTACGAAATTACAACATTTTACAAGGCAATTTTACGTCTATTTTTAGCTTTGGAGGTGCTGCCCCTGATCCCTTGCCAGGGGGGGCTCTCAAAGATCGTAACCACCCCCCTAAACCCCCCTTGTAGCACAAATATTACGGGTGGTGTTGCCGCCACATTACGAACTGAGGTCCAATGCAGCAATACCTCTGAATAAAGGAGATAATCAGGCTCCACACCTGACAAATAAGATAAAATTATATTCATTATGATATGACTTATATTCATTATCATATGACACAGTAAGAAAGAAAAGCTATGGATGTTTGTGGAAATTATGTACCCTATAAGGAGAAAAATACTATAAATATAGATGAGTTGTAAACTAGTGGATTTATGTGAGGCTTAGTTCCTATCAAATCTTAGGTTCAAATATCATATAAGGGGTTGAGGATTAGAACCACCTTTTGGGAATTTAAACTACCCCAAGGGGTGTCCAAGCTTGGGTGTCCAAGCTTTCCTGACTCTAATAATTATTATTCATGTCTACAACCAATTTCACCTCAAAAATTGAATAAGGATTTCCTTCCCCTATCAGATTGAATGGGAATTAAAATTGAAATCTTTCTAATCCTTCCACGATTTTCAAACTAATCCTGAAAGGGTAATTCAAAAGGTCCCATTTCAAAAAATGGTGATTTTCAAAATTTATTTCATTTATCAAGGACAACAAATATTGCAAAATTTTGAAAGAGTGATTCCATTTTCAACAATTCATCATAGTCGCAACTCTTGGGTGTTTAATAATCATTGTACCTTTAGTATTAGAGAAATATATATGTGAATCATCAAGATTCAAATTCAACACCCACTACTAGACTTTGGTGTTTAAAGACTAAAATCATCTATATTCTCATTGGACGTTATTTGTTTCACCTCTAAAATTGAATAAGGATTACCTTCCCATCTAAAATTAGTAAAGATTAAAATTGAACTCTTTCTAATCCTTCTAATGGTTTCAAACTAATCCTAAAAGGGTAATTCAAAAGAACCTATTTCAAAAAATGGTGAACTTTTAAATTTGTTTGTCACTTATGAAGGACAATAATTATTGCAAAATTTGAAAAGGATGATTAAATTTTAAACAATCCATCATATTCCCAACTCTTGGTTGCTTAATAATCATTGTACCTAAAATATTAAAAAAGGATGGATGTGAATCATCACGATTCCAAATTCAACACCCACTATTTGACTTTGGTGTTTAAAGACTAAAATCATCTATATTCTCATTGGATTCTATATATTCCTTGAGGTGATGTACCCTTCCACAATATTAAATCCATCATATAACTTATGTCTAAAACTCACACCCACAATATTGGCATATCCACCATTTTAAGTGCCACTTAAGGAAATCTTCCTAGAGAAGCTTGGAAACCTCGACTTCTAAATATGAATTTGCACCCATGTGTTATGAGCATTGTTGATTGATGTCAATATGAGAATTTACATCACATTCACTATCCATAATATGTTTGGATCCCACCCTTGCCATAATGTTGTTCAATTTGTTATCTTTTCCTCCATTCTTAGCTTTGTAAAACACCAAAACAATTAGTAATGTGTTATCCATGTAACTTGCAATATCAATAAAAACTTATTAATAAGATCAATTGCAAATATGTGGCTCAATGATAACATTGGAGAGAGACTAATAGAAATCTAACAAACCCAAGGAAATTAGTTCATTTTTCTCTCTTCGTGTTCCCATATTCCATCTCTCTATTAAAGATATATCACATGATATTTCATAGTTATTATTTTTCAATGGAAATGCTAAGTGTCTATCAATTATTAGCAATGATGTGGATATGACATTGGTATCTAATATTTATTTATTATTTCAGCACATTCGATGCTGATCTCTCCACATCTTAACTTGTGACTCATTGCACCCCCATCATTGTAAATGTTTAATGGTAAAAAAACTCAAATAAACATTGGGATCAAAATCCCTCAACAATCCATCAATATTTTAGAAGTTTGGCCAAGCGCATTATAAATATAATGCATAGTTTTGTTGTTTCACACATATGTGCACCACTCATTAGGTTTGGGATATAAAAACTATATTATGCTCAATGAATTTTTTTAACTTTTATGTTCAGGATTAAGTTTATGTATAAAGTTATACAAAATGAAATTTTCACTACTGTAATAACAATTTTAAGTGTTTTTTATTATAGCATCAAAAAACTTAAAATTGTGATTAGCATAAAAAAACTTAAAATTGTGATTACAATAGTGAGAATTGTCATTGTTTTCCTTAAATTGTCTACATCATTAACATGGTAAAACCCTCACTTACTTTGATTTCTATACTGATCATTCTCTTTTCTTGTTTCTATACATCATTGTCTATCACAATCTTTAAAATATATTGAGAATGCCTCATAGCTCTATTTCCTCATGCCTCAATCCCAAGCTCTACGAGAGATATGTTTTTTAGAATTAATGTTTATAGAAACATTTTTTTAATCTTTGGGTGGGATTCTTAAACAAGTTTTAAATAATATTACATAATTGTTGTTATCGCTAGATCAATGCATTAAGGATTAGAATTTAAAGTGCACTTTTTGTTTGGTTTTTGAGGTAAAGCCAACAATTTATATTCTCAATATGAATAACATATTTAGTGGTCTTGATCAATAATGTCATTTAGCTATCTTCTTGTATGGGCCTTAGAAAGCTCCAAATCATAAAAATCTCACCTTGAATATGTTGACGGTGCTAGAAATTAGTCAACCAAGGGGATCTCCGTGATATGATGTTATGAAACCAGCTCAAGAAAAAGATAGAAAAGATAGATCAACACCTTAAAATTAGCCTCTTCGAGGGGACAACATCTTTTACGTTACATAGATGAACAATTCTTGGATCATACAAATGAAAAGACCTCCTTTCTATATATAGGAGTCTAAGGGGTCATAACATAATCAGAGCCTACATAACAATAATAATGTAAGGGCACAATAATAACAATAGTGGGCTTCTATGGGGCACAATAGTAACAATATGGGCACTACATGGGTACATCAATATAATAAGTGGGTTGTAGTAATAACAATAAGGGGTTACACTAGTAGTATAGGGGCCTAACATGCCCCTCTCCTTCAAAAAGCGTTGTCCTCAACGCTTGAGTAGTTCTTGATGCTTCCGTATAAAATTCTTGTCCTCCCATGTGGCATCTTCAGCTGGTAAGTTCTTCCACTTGATGAGATACTCTGAAATTGATTTCGTAGCTGTCGGGTTCTTGTTTCTGTGACGGCTCCAAGTTCCAATATGATTTTTCCTTCCTCTTCAATTTCTGGAAATATTGTTTGAATTGGGATCTTTTGCAACTTTTGAGTAAGTGGCCATACTTCTTTGTCCTTCCATTCATCCCTTGCTTCGTTTATCCAATCTGGTTGGATAGTAGAATTGGCACACAACAATGCTTCCACATCCTCATCCTTAAGAGTCTTCCCATTCGGTAAGGTCGCCATTTTTTAAGTGCATGTAGTATTGCCAACATTTCCTTCTCATAAATAGCTTTCTTGAGTTGTAGCGGTAAAAACACCCAATCACCTACATCAAAACATTTTTCACTATGATCTTGATCTACCTGTTGTTTCATTTGATTTTTCACCAAAGTGGCATTATCCTTTAAAAGTTGGAGAACTTGTCGTTGATGCTTGATGTGATCTTTCACTGCTTGAACCTTTTTCTTCTTGATATGTCCTTCTATCTCTAGAGTTTGAGGAGTGGTATTTTCTTCCATTCCTTTACAAGATATGGTTGGATTCATTTCTTGACGCTCGATGTGATCTTTCACTTCTTGAACATTTTTCTTCTTGATATGTCCTTCTATCTTGATAGTTTGAGGAGTGGTAATTTCGACCAATGAATTACAAGATATGGTTGGATTCATTTCTTCTTTCTCGCTGTGATCTTTCACTTCTTGCACCTTTTCCTTCTTGATATGTCCTTCTATCTTGAGAGTTTGAGGAGTGGTAATTCTTGCCAATGCTTTATGAGATATGGTCTGATTCATGTCTTCTTTCTCTCAGGTGGGGTCCTGACTTATATCCTCTTCTTTTGATGTTTCTTGATCCTTTCCTTCCTCCTCTTCATATTCTATGTAAAATAATTTCCTCTCCGCACACTTATTACCTTTAGTGCATTTGCTATCACAATTGTAACAAAGACCTTTTTCTCTTTTTTCTTCCAATTGTTGTGGTGTAACCCTTGTAGGTTGTGGAAGGCTAGGAGAAGCAACACTTCCATATTTATAGTTGTGAGGGGCATGCTTCCTGGTTTCCATAATTTTTCTTTCCACTATGTCACAAAGCCCTTTTACTCTTTCCAATTGTTCTGGTGTTTCTCTAAAGAAGGTGTTGCTCTTTGTATCCTCATAATGTGCTATCATTTCCTCCGTGAAAATTGACCACGTAACAAGTTGCTTACGAGAACAAAGCCCTTTATACCATAAAAATTGATCCGATTCAAAATATGAAGATGCAATACATACCTTTTGTAACAGTTGTACACCATGTAGATAAAAATATTCCTCCATCTGAAGTATCCAATTTACCGGATCCTTGCCATCAAACTTCCTCATCTTGATTTTTCTTGATTTTAGGAGCTCGATCTTGAAACAACTGTAACTCTGTACTTTTGGATCTTTAAGTTATGATATTGTGACTTGTAGTAGCCCTCTACATCCTCTTTTCAATGCCACCAGTCTGATCCAAATTGGATTCTCCAATGAAGAGTTATGTGAAATGTCCCACAGTGACCTGATTATAGACTAGTTTAGTAGAGCAAACTTGTACGACGTGCCACGAGTCACTGTTTCGACCTTTGGATCTGAACAATTCCTACAAGAAACTACAGTCCGTACTCCTTCTGTACCTTCTTACACAATTTCAATCCAATCCCCAGAGAGAAAGTTATGACGATTTTCCCTAGGTCACCTGTTTGGAATGTAATTCAGGAGTCTCCAAAAAGACCAACTTCCGCAGATCATATCTCCGCAAATATAATGTGAAAAGCTCTGAAATTTGGATCCAAGGTTCAGCGAGATTTCTTCTCAAATGGGTTTTTTTTTCGACTTCTGAAATGTCACAGAAAAAAGTTATAGTGAAAATTCCACGCTGACCTGTTTGGAGCAGCGAAACGTTAGAATCCAAAGCTCTGATACCAAATGTTATGAAACCAGCTCAAGAAAAGATAGAAAAGATAGAACAACGCCTTAGAATTTAGCCTCTTCAAGGGGGAAACCTCCTTTACATTACATAAATGAACAATTCTTGGATGATACAAATGAAACGACCTCCTTTCTATATATAGGATCCTAAGGGGTCATAACATAATCTGAGCCTACATAAGAATAATAATGTAAGGGCATAATAATAACAATAGTGGGCTTCTATGGGGCACAATAGTAACAATATGGGCACTACATGGGTACATCAATATACTAAGTGGGTTGTACTAATAGCAATAAGGGGTTACACTAGTAGTATAGGGGCCTAACAATTTTTGATGTGGAAAACATTGAAATATTTATATCAAAACAACAATGATCAGAGGAAGTTGGCATTGAAAGACAAGCTTCATAAGATCAAGTGTGAAAAGGGTGACACGATCTCTATATATCGGAACAAGCTCATCATGTGTAGGGATGAGCTTGGAAGTGTAGAGATCGTGACCATTGATGATGACCTAGTGAGTCTTGCACTCCTTGGCTTTCCTAAGAGCTAGCATAGCTACCAAGACTCAGTTAATGGAAGAGAAAAACTGCCAGATTGGGAATGACTTTGGTCAGATCTGAAGCATGAGGAAATTAGCAGACGCACTAGGGATAGATCCTCATCAAAGGAATATGATGAGGAAAATCTAGCCTTAGCAAGTAAGGCGAGGAAAGGGAAAGGGAAGGCGTCCCATCCCAAATCCAGTTCTTCCATGGTGGGATGAAGATTGAAAAATCAAAAGTGCGATGCTTTCATTGTCATGAAGTGGGCCATTATGCTACGAATTGTCCATAGAAGAAATCCAAGAAGGGTTCCTCAAAGGGATCTGATGGTGAGGCACTGACCTCATAGTTTTAGTTGGATTTCTCGCTTGTCGCATGCATGGTTTCATCCATGGTTATATGTGCGTGGTACCTGGAGAGTGGAGCTTCATTCCACATGTCAAGTGACAAGAATCTTTTCAGTACCTTGGAGGAGAAGGATCTCCAGATGCGGATCAAGATGGGTTGGACAGTACCTTGTCTTAGGTGAAGGTACAATTGTGTTTTAGAGGAAGCATGAAGATCCCCTCACCTTGACTGGTGTAAAGTATGTACCAAGTCTGAAGAAGAATATTGTGTCTACCGCTATGCTAGAAAATAAAGGTTATGATGTAGTGTTTAGTATTTCCTGAGGCATATTGGTACTCGATAGACAAAGCGATTTGGGATTCGAGTAAAGAGTCTCAGCAAGCTGGAGGTAGATGACTGTGCTACTTTGAGTTCCAAAGCTGAGATGATGCAGAGCCAAGATATTGGCAAGCAATGGCATAGAAGACTGGGCCACTTGCAACATGGAGCCCTAAGGATCATGCAACAGATTTCTATCGGATTACCCAAAGGAAAACTTGAGCACACGACTGCATGCAAAGGTTGTACCCTGGGTAAGTATGTAGAATCTTCCTCTCCGGTTCAAGACAGTAAAGCTGGAGCAATCCTAGAGAAAGTTTACTCAGATGTTTGTGGACCTTTCTTTATAGCCTCCACCGCTAAACAAAGGTAATATGTTATTTTTATTGATGAATTTTCTCATAGATGCTTGATCTACTTTATGCAAAAGAAGGATCAGACCTTCTTGAGGTTTTGTGAGTTTAAAGCCTTGGAAAAGAAAGACTCTCGAAAGAAAAGAAAAACCTTGTGTATCGACAATGGTGAAGAATATGTCTCCCAACAGTTTAAATACTTTTGCACTGCAGAAGGTACTAAATAGGAATTAATGGCACCCCATAACCCACAGAAAAATGGGGTGACTGAAAGGAAGAATAGATCAATTGTGGGAGCAACTCGAGCGATGCTACATGACCAAATCCTACCACTACATTTGTGGGCTGAGGCATGCAAGACAGAAGTATGCTTGAAGAACATAATCTTGCATTGTATACTGTGGATGAAGACAACTATGGAGGCCCATTCTCGGAAGCGACCTAATGTAAGTCACTTTTGAATCTTTGGATCATCACTTTAATGTCATGTGACCAGAGGTTCCAGGAAGAAACTAGACTCAACAACTGAGTTGGGAATACTTGTGGGGTACACAGATACTTCCCACAACTATTAGGTGTACCTGCCTTCCACTTAGAGGACTGTGGTACGCAAGGATCTAAAGATCGACGAGCAAAAATCCATGCAAGTGTCACTTGAGAGGGAGCTCAAGTTGCCTAGAGAGGAGGAACCTTCAGTTCCTAAACAGAAGGAGCCTGAGATTGATGCATAGCAGCTGCATGTAGAGGATCCAGGAGTGCAGACATCCACGCATGCTAATACTTCCAGATATGGGCAGAAACACTTAAGGGAAGCAAATAAGTTGATGCTAGATGTGCGGGAGAATGTGGGAGAGCCATCATCTCAGCACAGATAGAGGAGGTTGCCTGAGTAGTACACTTGGTACATGGCCCTAGTTGGGGAGTGTGTAGATACTGAACCTTCTTCATTCGAGGAGGTAGTGTAATAACCTGTTGGGGTTGATGCAATGGTAGAGGAGTATGACTCTATCATTTAGAACAGTATGTGGGATGTTGTCCCAAGGCCTCAGGGCAAGACAATGGTGAGTTCTAGATGGCTTTACAAGGTAAAGTAGGTAGTTGATGGTAGCGTTGAGAAACATAAGTCAATGTTTGTTGCCCAAGGTTTCTCACAGGTCGAGGGGATCGACTACGACGAGACCTTTGCTCCCATAGCAAGGTACTTTTAGATTAGATCGATGTTGGCACTATCAGCTTAGATGGGGTGGAAGATCCACCAGATGGATGTGAAGACAGCATTTCTCAACGGGAAGATTGAGGAGGAGGCATACATTGAGGAGCGAGAGGGTTTCAAGACCTTCTATTGTGAGTCACATGTGTGCTGACTCAAGAGGGATTTGTATGGGCTGAAGAAAGAACCCCGTGCTTCATACACCAGGATCAATAGCTATTTCACCAGTTTGGGTTTCACCAAGAGTGAATCAGATGCAAACCTTTACCACATCATTGTAGAAGGTAAACTATTGATCATTGTTCTTTACGTCTATGATCTGATTTTGATAGGTGATGATCAGCTGATACAGTCTTGCAAGGAGGACCTTGAAAGAGGGTTCAAGATGAAGGACACGGGCCTCTTGCACTACTTTCTAGGCATGGAGGTGTGGCAGAAAGATGGAAAAGTATTTTTGTCTCAAGGAAAGTATTCCAATGAGATACTCAGGTGCTTTCACATGGAGAAGTGCAAGCCCATGTAGACTCCTCTAGTTGGGAACTGGAGGAAGGAGGATGCTACTTCAGGTGAGGTAGTAGTTGCTACTGTTTATTGGCAGCTGGTGGGTTCACTTATATATCTAGGTTAACTTATGTATCTAGTGAACACACGACCTGACTTATGCTTTGCGGTGAACCAACTGAGTCAAGCTATGGTTCAGCCTACCAAGCTGTTCTGGAAGGCAGTGAAGCATGTGCTGAGATACCTGAGAGGCACATCTTAGTCTGAAATGTGGTACAAACAGAGATAGGGAGTGAAGCTTTAGGGCTTCATAGATGTGGATTGGGCAGGGAGTCCATCAGACTGGAAGAGCACTTCTGGAGGAATCTTCAACCTTGGTTCAACAATAGTTTCCTGGTATAGTAGGAAACAAAGATCAGTTGCACTTAGCTTAACAGAGGTTGAATACATGGCTACCTATTAGGCTGCATGTGAGGCCATTTAGATGTGGAAGATTCTAGTGGGATTGTTTGGTTAGAGGATGGATCCTACAGTGATCTACTGTGATAACCAAAGTTGTATCGAATTCTATGAGAATATAGCTTTTCATGACAGGTCCAAGCACATAGATATCCGGTATCACCATCTTCGAGAATATGTGGTCAAGAGGATCATGTTGTTGCTGTATGTTTGGACCGAGGAATAGGATGCAGATATTTTGACTAAGGCATTGTGAAAATGCAAGTTCGAGTTCCACAGAGACAGGATTGCGGTTACTGATAATACCCTTCTTGTTGAGAGGGAGTGTCGAAAATAGAAACAAGAAATGATAAAAATAGTACTGCTATAAATAGCAGTTCAACCAGTGTTGAACATAGCTATAACGAATGAAAAATTGAAGTGCTACAAATATCATTTTATAAATATCATTTCAGGACACCTTCGTATTTTAGTTAGTCCCTAAACTAAAATAATGAAGTAAAATTTGAATTTGATCTTAAGCAGTTGTTTGTAAATAATTAATTAATTCATCTTGAGTAAATTAGTTAAGGAAATCAAACATGAAGTCTATATGGGGACATGAAACAATTTCTCCATTAATTGAGGAATTTATCCATCAGTTAAAGAGATAAGGATGAGTTGTAATATTGAGTTGTAATTAGTTGGCTCAGTTAACTGAGTCAAGTCCAGTTAGATTAATTCAAATTTTTTGTTGAATTAATGTAAGTTCAGTTAGTTAATGCTTGCATGCATGTAAGTACTGCACTTTAGATAACTGAGTATTCTCTCATAAATAACTCATGCATATCAGTTTAGACAGAGACCCAGTTGAGATCAGATGGAGGGGTGGTGTAATATTAGTTGTTAGAATATTCCATTGTGAAAATTCCTTGCATGCAGAAGGAACTATTTCCTTGAGGAATGCGTAATTACTTCTTCAGGTTTTTTGAGTGTGATGACGTCAATTCACACATGTGGCTTCAGTGGACCCCAAGAGAAACTATGCAAGGAAATAGGAGGCTTGGAGGTCTTGAGGAGGAAAAACACTATGTCTATTCAGTCTGTGAGTTGTATTGTTTGATTGCAGAGAGAGCAGGATAGCTTGAGAGCTGATTCTTTTTGTAACTTGAACAAGATTTCCACTTGCATGATAATACAAAGATTGAGGTTTTAGGCTGAGGCTCTCCCCGGGTTATTTCTTCTATGTTATGTGTGATTGATTTCTCATTCTCAGTTATATGTGTTCTCTTGATCTTTCTCAAATTGATTAAGATTCTGCAAAGTGTTGTAGAAGTAGATATCGTATTGTGTTTTAGTATATTGCATAATCTGTTGATCAATAGTGGGAATTTGTACACTTTGTTTGATTTATATTTTCCAGGTTTTAAATTATTATGATTTTGAT
Organism: Pinus taeda; assembly: GCA_000404065.3. Lineage (NCBI taxonomy): Eukaryota > Viridiplantae > Streptophyta > Pinopsida > Pinales > Pinaceae > Pinus > Pinus taeda. The sequence continues at coordinate 127,250 of APFE031111793.1, read as the reverse complement.
GTAATATAGAAGGATTTATTCATTAAATTTTACATTCAATTGAAAATACTATTTTCATTTACGAGTTCTTGCCACTCATCCTTGTTTTATTCTTAGTAGGTAAATCATGAAAAACAATAGTTAAAGGAGATTTCAAGAATTATCAAAACAAAGAAGTATGTGATTCAACAACATACAATTTCTCCTCCTAAATAGGTTGTCGATATGTCACTTATATTCACGAATACTGCATGCATTCAAGACGTAGGGTCCTCCTCTTGGGAGGTCATATACAAATTGTTCGAAGATGAAAACCCAAGGGTAATTGAGGAGGAAAGTGCTATTGCAGATGCTACAACTCTAGATTTTGGCTCTAAATTGAATGATGTTGCTAATTTATTTTTACATAAAAATTTTGCTCGTCTAAAAAATATTTTCGTACATAGATATGGTGAGATGGGTCATCGACCATTTGGATATTATAGATAGAGTTTTAATGGCTACGAAGAATACAATCATCGGATTATTCAAGGCCAAGGATTTCAGGAAAATGTACCCCTTTCTCCTACCGTGGAAAAAGTATGAAACTAAACTTGTCCAAAATTTTATGAATGAGAATCAAAACCCAGCAGAGCCTATCAGAGAATGGAGAAGGGACCTTAACAAGCACAAGCGTGAGGGTAGGGGTATTTTTAACTTCTATTTGTGTCCCTTTCTATCATTTTGTTTCTATGATGTGTCATTTGTACGATTACCCTAATACACAAAATTTCTTAGAAGAATGGGGACCATTAGTAGAGGTTGCTTCTGATGGTTATACTATGGATTGGGAAAATCTCTTATCTAATAATTTAACTACTCAAATTCACAACTATAGATAGAAGTGCAATATCAGTGATAGAACTCTTCCCATTTTCTTTATGAGCACCTATGTCATGGATGCTATTATTTTTTCATATGATTTTCCATCTATAGGGTGGAAATGAAAAATTCAATGCCCTACCCCCATTCATATTTACCATGATATCTTGTGGGAATCCAAGTATCATTCTCATTTTTATAAAAAAATTCATGAAATCATCCTCCCTATTCACCAAAAGGTTTTCGCAAACAAAGCGCCCAGACTCTCTATAGAAGCTAATAATGATTTAATGTCATTAGGAAGGTATTATGAAACAATCTCACAAAAGGAAAGAAAAGATAGATAAACAACTTAAAACTCAGCCTCTTCGAGGAGGCAACCTCCTTTACATTACACAAATGAACAATTCTTCGATGATACAAATGACAAGACCTCCTTTCTATATATAGGAGTCTAAGGGGTCATAATATAATCAAAGCCAACATAAAAATAATAATGTAAGGGCACAACAATAACAATAGTGAGCTTGTATGGGGCAAAATAATAGCAATATGGGGACTACATGGGCACAACAATATAATAAGGGGTTACACTAATAAAAATAAGGGGTTACACTGGTAGTATAGGGACCTAATGTTCCCCTGTCCTTCAAAAGTGTTGTCCTCAATGCTCGAGTAGTTGTGGATGCTTCTATATAAAATTATCATCCTCCCATGTGGAATCTTCAATGGGTAAGTTCTTCCACTTGATGAGATACTCTGAAATTAATTGATTTCGTAGCTATCGGGATCTTGTTTCCATGACTGCTTTAGGTTCCAATATTATTTTTCCTTCCTTTTCAACTTCCGGCAATATTGTTTGAACTGAGATATTGTCACCTATAACCTTCCCTAAGCATGAAAGATGGAAAACTTAGGGCACTCCAGAAGATGCAGGAAGCTCCAATTTATATGCCATAGTACCAATATTTTGTAACGAATTGTATGAACCATAATACTTTGGTGATAATTTATTATCCTTCTTAGCTTTCTTGAGGTACATTTGTTTGTATGGTTGTAGTCGTAGAAATACACAGTCACCTACATCAAAACTTCTTTCACTGCGATGTTTTTTTGCCCGTTGTTTCATTCTATTATGTGCCAAAGTGAGGTTATCCTTTAAGAGTTTGAGAACTTGTTGTTTATGCTTGATGTGATCTTCCACTTCTTGAAGCTGAGAATTTTCTTTTAAAGATGATGTGATCAATGGTGGATGATATCCATAAAGTGCCATAAATGGGGTCATTTTTGTTGCAGTATGGAAGGAAGTGTTATACTACCATTCAGCCAAAGGCAGCCACTTGACCCATTGTGTTTGCTTATCAGATACAAAGCAATGAAAATATCCTTTGAAACATTTTTCCACTATATCCATTTTCCCATCAGTTTGAGGATGGTAAGATGAGCTATGAGCTAACTCAGTACCAAAATATTGCACCTCTTGTACTCCAAAAAAACATTTGGATATTTTTTCATATAATTGTTTCTCCTCCAATAGTTTGAGCACCCTGTGAATATGTTGAACATGATCCTTCGAAGAATTGTTGTAGATTAGTATATCATCAAAAAATACTAACAAAAATTTTCTAAGGAAGGGTTTGAAAATGGAATTCATCAAACCTTGAAATGTAGAAGGTGCACTAGTAAGGCCAAAAGGCATGACCAAAAATTCATAATGACCCTCATGAGTTCTAAATGTTGCTTTTAGAATTCCTTAAGTCTTTATTTTTATTTGATGATATCTTGAATGAAGATCCAACTTGGTGAAGTAAATTCATCCATGCAATTCATCCAATAATTCATCAATGACAGGAATAGAAAATTTATCTTTAATAGTGAGCTTGTTGAGTTCCCTATAATCCAAACACATGCACAATGATCCATCATTATTGTGTAATAATACTACTCGAGCAGAGAAAGAACTTTGATTATTTTGAATTATGCCAACCTCTAGCATTTCTACAACCATACGTTCAATTTCACTCTTTTGGGCGTAGGGGTATCTATAAGGCCTGATGTTTGGAGGAACACTTCCTAGAATCAAATGAATAGCATGATCATGATCAATAATAGGTGGAAGGAATTTGGGAGTCTCAAATACCTTGGAATGATTGTCCAAGAAGTTTTTCAGATCTAGTTAAATAGATGATTTTGATGTTGGAACCTCTAGCAAACATAATTGTGCAATTACGCCTCATTGTTCTTTCTTTAGAAGCTTTGTCATTCCATTAGAGCTGATTATGTTTCCCACTTTCCTTACAATACCCCTTAATTCAACTTCCTTTCCTTCTGAAAAGAAATTCATGAAATTTTCTTGAAAATTAAAAGCTATTGTCCACAAGGATTGTATCCATTGGACTCATAGTACAACATCAGCACCACCCATTAGAATGGAAACCATTTTGTTATTCAATACATATTCTCCCATGTATAGATTGACATTATGGAACTTTCTAGAGATATTTATTGTTCCTCCAATTGCGATCATCACTTGACACTCTTGTGTTCTATATAGGAAGAAATTAAATTCTTTGGATATCTTACAATGAATAAAATTATGCGTACTTCCTGAACCAATCAACACTATTACCTTTTTCTTCTTGATATGTCCTTCTATCTTGATAGTTTGAGTGGTAATTGCGGCCAATTCATTGTAGGATATGGTCAGATTCATTTCCTCTTTCTTTAGGGTTTGCTCTTGGTGTATATCCTCTTCTTTTGATGTTTCTTGTTCCTTTTCTTCCTCCTCTTCACAATCTATGTAAAATAATTTCTTCTGAGCACACTTATGACCTTTAGTATATTTTCTATAACAACTATAAAAATCCCTTTTGCTATTTTTTCTTCCAATTGATGTGATGTCCAACTTGTAGGTTGTGGAAGGCTAGGGGCAACAACACTTCCATCTTTATAGTTGTGAGTGGTAAGATTTGTTTTTGCCATAGTTTTTCTTTCAATCTTTCTTGCCAACCTGAATGCCTTCTCCAATGAATCTGGTTCCCAAAGATGAAATGCATGACGAAGTTATCCTTTAAAATCCCTATGACAACATCAATACTCTACTTCTCTAGAATATCATTTACCCTTATATTTAATTTTTTGAAGTCCTCAATGTGCTCTACCATTGAACCCTTTGTTTGATCTTTATCAATTGGCTAAATAAGGTGTTGCACTTCGTATCCTCATAATGTGCTATCATTTCCTCCATGAAAATTGACTAGGTGACAGGTGGTTTACGATAACAAAGCCCTTTATACCATAAAAATTGATTCAGTTCTAAATATAAAAATGCAATACATACCTTTTGTAACAATTGCACATCATGTAGATCAAAATATTCCTTGATCTATAGTGTACATGTTATGGGATCCTTGGTATCAAACTTCCTCATATCGATCTTTGGAATATGAAGAGTCTTCAATCCAATGTTGGATTCTATGAAATCATAATTAACATTTATTTTTTTCTCATCATGAGTTTCCTCTACTACCATTTCCTCATTATGAGGCCTTTCTTGTAGCATTTTTATCCCACCTTCATTCAAACCTTCCATGTTTTTCTTCAAATCTTCCATGCCTTGCTTCAAATATTCTTCCCTACCATCAATATTAGCTTCCATGACACATATAAAACCATTTATCTTAGCTTCGATAACATTCTTCATATTGTCCATCTAATTTCGCTTAGTAGGTGTTTCTATTTTCTTGATTCGAGTCATTCTTTTTCATGATTTTAGCAGCTCGATATTGAGTCTATTGTATCTGAAATTTTGGATCTCCAAGGTGTGAACTTGCAACCTATAGTAGCCCTGTGTGTCCTCTTTCCAGTACCACTAGTCTAATCGAAATTGGATTCTCCAAGAAAGAGTTATGCCCAATCTCCCACGATGACTTGATTATATACTTTTCAGTAGAGAAAACTTATACAAAGTTCCACGTGTCACTTTCTCAACCTCTAAACCTACAAAAAATACAAAGAAAATTATAGTTTGTCCTCTTTCTTTAACTTCTGATGAAATTTCAATATGATTCTTAGAGAGAATATTATGACTATTTTCCCAAGGTCACATGTTTGGAATGTAATTCGGGAGTTTGTAGAAACCCTAAATGTCTTGGATAGTATATCTAAAAATATAGCGAAACAAGATCTAAAATTCGGTCCTGAGCTTCACCAAGATTTTGGCTCAAACATATTTTAATGTTGTAGTCTACACCTTTGTAGTAAAAAATTTAGAGAAAATAACACGATGATCTGTTTGTGATGGCATTTCAGAGCTTGTAAAAATCCTAACTTCCTCATGTCATATCTCCGTATATATAGTGAGACAAGATCTAAAATTCAGAACTAAGGTGTAGAATGATTTCGGCTCAAATGGGTTTTCTTTAGCTTTCGAAACTTTGTAGAGAAAATGGTATAGCGAAAAGTCCATGATGACTTGTTTGGAGTAGCAAAACCCTAGAATCCATAGCTCTAATACCAAATGTTATGAAACCAGCTCACAGAAAGATAGAAAAGATATATCAATGACTTAAAAATAAGCCTCTTCAAGGGGGAACCTCCTTTACATTACAAAAATGAATAATTCTTGGATGATGCAAATGACAAGGCCTCCTTTCTATACATAGGAGTCTAAGGGGTCATGATATAATAAGAGCTAACATAACAATAATAATTCCTGAGCAAAACAAAAACAATAGTGGGCTTTTATGGGGCACAATAATAACAATATGGAGACTACATGGGTACAAAATTATAATAAGGGTGTTGCACTAATAAAAATAATGGGTTACACTAGTAGTATAGGGACCTAACAGAAGGTGGTTTGGGGAGGAGACATTTACTTATATTCACGTTCTTGGTAGTCTTGTGAGTCCTCATGTTTTGCCTCTTTTTGTCCCTAATAAATTATTGGCCAGAGAAATTTCATACCAAACAATTGGGAATTATTTGATCAAAGTACTCAAGGATGCCAAGAAAACCATTTCGCCTTATTTTATTATTTCTTGTGGTATCTATATATTGGAAAATTTAAAAAATGTTATTCTTGAAATTAACCAAATTAAAGCTTTAAATTTCCCAACCATCCCAAATAGATAGTATGATCCTAATGGGGTTGCAAAAGATGTCACAACACAGGCTAGAATAAAAATATTCACAAGCGAGCTTGATAAATCTGACAATTTGTTCGACATGGTTTGAGAGTATTCCATGTTTGAAAATTTAGTAGCAGATCAACTAACTCCTGAATAATTTATTGAGTGCAATCAATATTGCAGTTGGAGAGTTACCCATTTTCCAGAACATTTGTTGAGATATTCTCAATAAATTCTTGATGTTCCAACTACATCATCCTCCTAATCAAAGGATCCAATTATTTCTCAAGTCACAGAGATAGCTACTTTATTTGTCAAACAAAAAAATAAAGTTCAATATGAAAATAATTTGGATGAATTTTGGGAGGAATTTAATCATGTCTTATCAACTGAAGAAACTCCGTATGTAAACACTACAATCAACAATGAAAGAATGTATATTCCAAGAACTAAGGGGATGACCTCATTCAATTTTAAGGTTATCGATAAAAATATTGTTGCTAAATCTATGGAAATTATCCCAACATTTTACATGTCGGAGATAGTTCTAAAAATTGAAAAACCCTCCTTTAGATGTGTTTTACAGTCCAAAATACAAAGCAGTTATGAGCATGAAAAGAAAGAAAATAAAGTTGGAACATGCACAGGAATTAGTTTCAAATGAGATTCCCTTTCAAGTTCTTTGGAAAGGAGCACAATTAGCCCCTGATGAAGAATTAAACAAACTCTCACAGTTTTGCAGGAGCTTATGCCAATGCAAATATTGATAAAGCAGAAGAAGTTCAACTGCTTATGAAGGAATAGGAACAAAGGATTGTTCAATTAGAACAAAGTCTTGATAATGAAAGGCAACTGAGAGGACAGAAATGGAAAGAAAATCTTGTCGAATTATAGAAAGGTTTCAATTATTTGAAACTACAATATGAATTTGAAATCAAAGATAAAGATGCACAGGTACAACAACTACAACAAAATATTAACAAGTTGAAAGAAAATCTATAAATTAATGAAGTTCGAAAGGAAGCAGGAGAACTGGATACAGTCCATGCTAAACAATAGGTCATATTTTTTCATAAATTAACTTTAATTCATTATTTGCGTAAGACTAGTGATTCCTTGGTTAACCAGTTTTCCGATCTGAGGACATTCTATGAAGAAGTTGATGAAAACAAATCTGAGCATATAGATTGGTAGGATAGTGTTGAAGGAATATCAATTTATCTTCCTCGAAATTAAAGAATCTCAAAAAGATATTCTTTTGGTGATTGGGACATAAATATGAAGCAAGAAGAAATAACTATCATGAGAGCTAGAAATCTTGCTTTGAATCTCACTGAATATATCAATAATAGCCTATTGTAAGCCAATCTAATACAGGAATGCGCAAGGGAAACTTTAACAGATGTCAAATATCTGAAGAGGTCATGGCAGGAAACATCAAAGAAAAAGCTTGAAGACATCAAATGTTTATCAAAAGTAAACCTCGAAAGTTATTGGCATTTCTTGGTAAAGCCACATAGCCAATGGGTTGTGATGAGGTTTCTTTCTAATGCAACAACTCAACTTCTTTTAGCACTCAACGATATAGTATTTACAAGGTATATGTGCACGCAAATGATTCACCCCGCCCCCCTCCCAACTAAACACAATGAAAAACATATGTGGATTTAGAGAATTAATGGAGAATCAGTTTGCAACACAGTCATGAATTTCTTGTTACAACAAAATGTTATTTTTATATTTTCCTTATCTTATCTTAGTTTGTTGGAACTGTTCTGAAGACCTTATTTTATTTTTATTTTATTATTTTTGTAATACTAGTATACTATTTAAACCCCTCTCATGTCTATAGAAAGGGGTTTTGAATTCTGACAGACAATTTTGAAGTTGTGCTATTATTTATTCCAAAGTTATCTAATAGAATAGCTTAATCGGAAGCTATTTTTTTCATGAGCAGAGTCTTGATGTATCATGTACTATTATCTTTACATTGTTACTATGTTTCGTTCATATAGATAGTAAATTTTCTATAAGTTGTTTCATTATATGCATGCCTTGCAACTAGTCAGACATTGTCATTATTGATGCCTAGGATTGTATCATTTGTGATCTATATGAAATAACAAGATCTTATATGTGATTAGTTTTAATAAACTAAATTAATTAACTATTTAATTAATTTAGTTTATCTTATTTGTTTTATTTTCATAAAGTGTTGAATGATCTATATTGTTGCATGCTTTGTGAAATACTTTTATGAATCACATTTAAAGAAATAATATCCCAGGAGATTCATAGAATAAGTTTATTTGTTAATATAATATTTATCTTTAAATCATTCCATTATTCTCATTATATTTCCATAACTCATTTATATTTATTTCACGTGAAATTGGTCCCATTATACCCATTCAGAACCAATAAATCCAACGGAAATGTAGTTATCCTAAGTTCTCAATAGGATGGTATTCCCCAATCTTGAGGCAAAGATTTTCCACCCTTCAACATTTTTGGAACTAGAAGGAGGGCCACCGAGTATGAATGGAAACAATGTTTAATCCTAAGTAAAATGGTCATCAAAACAATCAGTCTCCCTCAAAATCGCCCCCAACTTCAAGATCTCATTCAAAATCTCCTACTCACAGACCGGAAGTTGTAAAAACAACTACAAAATCTCCTAACACACACCCTAAGTCATCTCATCAACCTCCTTCTCAGGAGTTACCTAAAGTTCAAACCTTAAATCAGGAATTAGAAGGAATTTCTATTTCAAAAGAAAGGAAACAATAATATAAGTTATCTAAAGGTAGTGTATCATCATATTTCCAAACATTTTGTATTTTGACTCGATCCCAAAGTGAGAGACTTGGGGTTACTCTGTTTCAGTTTCCCTTACCTTCTCATTGAAGAAAGACTAAAAAAATGAATCACAATCATCTACTAGTGAGATTTTATCTTATTCTCCTACACAAACACGTTTATTTCATCCTTTCTCATCAACTTCCTCTCATCTGATCAATCCTTACACTCATAACTTTCATTTTCAATCAACTGGTGCTAGTTTACCCAAAACTATCACATGGCCATTCTTTTCTTCTACACAGTCATCCTCTATCTCTTATACATCTACTTCTACAACTTCTTCTACTCAAACTACTAGAATGGCTAACAGACCTTGGACCAACCTAGGTGCAGTCCATATGTCAACAACCTTCCATCCGTTACCCAAACATCCAAAAATATGGTTACCGAAGTTTAATATTGATGAAGGAATTCTAGCTGAAAAACATTTGCAACATTATATGTTGGCCATTAAACTTAATGGATTTTAGGAAGAAGATTATGTATGTACAATTTTAGCCTATACTTCTGTAGGATCAGCAGGATCCTGGTCCTTTTCTTTATCTGTGGGTTCAATCGCTAATTGGAATAAATTTGAAAAGCAATTTCTCACCAATTTTGGTGATGATCATACAACAACCACATTAATTAATGAACTATCCAATATTAAATAAAATCATAATTAAAGAATTAAATATTTTAATTCTAGTTTCAATAAATTGCTTAATAACATTCCTCATACTTCAAAATGTGGTGAAGATATACAAATAGAATGGAATATCTCTGTGCTTCCCTCTAATATTGCAATATTCATAGATGGAGCTAGTAAAATAACTATAAGTGACAACATGAAAGAAGCTTTATCTGTCAAAAAGAGAATTTTAGGTTTAGAGAAGAAAAGTATTCTTGAAGAGAGGAAGTCAAAGAAAGTAACTTTTAAGTAAGAAAGAAAAACGATGCCTTCTAAGGACCCTTTTGATTTAGAAGGATTACAGAAAGTCCTCAAAACAATGTCAAACAAAATGGTAGATATTAAGAAATGGGTATCAAAATCTTCAAAAAGACCTTTTAGACCAATCAAAAACTCTCAACCTTCATCATCTCAACTGCCCAATATTATATCCAATATTGAATTAGATCAAGATGAAGATCATGAATAATCCCTATCTGCAGAAGAATCACAAGAAGAAGAGTTCGTTGAAGAATATAGATTATGGGATTTTATTCTTACTACATCAGAAAATGAAGAAGAAGGAGAATCCCTACTAGTAGAAACTAGGAGTAAAAGATATGTTGATCCATTGTTATCGAATCAAAAATAGATATCAACTACTCCTATTAATAAAGGTATAGGTGCAATCAAAAAATCTCCTCCTAAACCTTTTGAATACATTCCATCTTCTTCAAATTCTCCCACTTTATCTAAAACTCTTGTTGTTTCTAATAAATATATAGAATATAACATTGTGGAAGATATGAAGAAATTCAAGGCTAGCATTTCCATGTATGAGGTGATCAAGCTAAAGAAACAACAAAGATTATTTATTAAAGAATTAAATGATGTTCCTACATCTCTTTTACTGACTGTAAAAGCCTCACTTGGGAAATGAAAACCTCAAAGTGGTTCCTGAGATAAAATCGATGCTTCTGATGCAATTCTAATTGGAGAAAAGTCCAATTCCCACACTCCTCCTTTCCTTTTAACCTTTAATATTTTTAATAAAAAAATTCACAATTGTTTAATAGACTCAACTGCATCATCAAATATTATGCCATATTGAGTTTTTCTAAACCATTAACTATCAACCAAAATCAAAAGAACTAGAATAGGATTTAATATATGGTTTATGTGATGATAGAATAACTCAGAATACCTCTATAGGTACTTCTCCTTTTCATCTAGTATATGGGAAAGAAGCTATCTTACCACTTAACATAACACTTCCTTCTTTGGCCCTAGTACAATTCATTGAAGAAAAACAATCTTCTTCTTTGCAATTGAGGATGTCTGAAATACTTAAATTGGAAGAAGGAATAAAGCTAAAGAAGTCCATGTTGACCATCAATAGTTGGTCAAAACTTCATTTGATATAAATTCAGGAAAAGATAAAAATTTTGAAATTGGAGATTGAGCCCTAAAATGGGATAGAGCTCAAGAGGATAAGGGAAAACACATTAAATTTAAAAAACTATGGTTTGGTCCATTTGAAATTTTTTAGAAGGTAGGTCCATCAAATTTTATCTTACAATATTTACAAGAGATGAAATATACTCTTCCCATTAATGGATGTATTCTAAAAATAAAAAAAAATATAAAAAGAAAATTTGTTCTCTTGTAAAATATGTAAATAATCATGTAAATAAGCATGCATCTGATCCCATCTGGTAATGATAATGGTCAAAACGAATCCATCCCTAGTCTTTCCTTCTCCTCTACACAGTTCCTCGGGAAATCTGGTCACCCCTTCCATGTAGTCACTCGCCTTCCAGGTTCCGCTGGCACTCCCATCCTGGGAAGTTCATCCCTTGGAAAGTCTTCCTCGCATTGGAAGTTCAAACAAACAAGGCATATACCTTCCTCAAACCATCATACCAATCATGGCATGCTCATGGAAATCAATTGACACTGTTGGGTACCAGTGTCCCACAATGGCCCTACTCCTAAAGTACTCTACCACCATATTGTTGCATGTTCTGATTTCTTTTGATGCTGCTTCTAGTTCTTGTAGTCAATTTGAACCATCCAACCGGACATGTTCGTGCATTCCTGTTCCAAGCACATAATTTCCATTATATTAAAATAACTTGAAATAACTTAAAATCGCACCTCATTGGTGGCTCGTCAACAAGGTACACTTGCAATCCTTTTTACTTCCTATGACAACAAGTCAAACTAGCATCTTTGATCAAATCATCATGTATAAACATATCACATCAGGTTAGCTTGAAACACAACCATCAAAGATCAAAATCCTAAATCGCATGTAACCATCATAAAACATAATCATAAATCAAATGTAATCATTGTAAACCGGAATCATAAATTACATGCATAATAAAACTAAAATAAAACAATCATACTTATCCTTTAGTCAATCCTTAGCTTCTATAATTATCTTTATTATGTATGCACACGAGAATGGTTTCCATACCTGACAAACACCTAGTGCCTTCTCCTCAACCATGTGCAAACACACATAGTCTACATCCCACACAGACAACCACACATGGCTGATCTAGGTGGATATTGGTGGTCACCCACCTATTACACTTGGACCACCAGCATTTTCTCTTTTAGTTGTTCGGTTTCCTTAATTGTAGAACAATTTACTATTTTTGGCATTTTTTGGGTCCTGAACTTCTAGAGCCATTTTGAGGCCCTAAATGATGTTTTTAGGGAAAACAGAGAGACCGAAACATCCCAAACTAGATTGCAAGTTTTTTGTGGACCTTCTCTTTGAGAAATTTGAAATAAGGTGTTATGATAGCCAAATGAAGATTGTATGCCAAAGTTATGACCCCGGGAAGCTAATGTACCAATTTACCCAAACAGGGCCCACAATTCTGGTGTTTCATCTTCTAGGGTTAGGTTTTTGGATGTTTATGGATTTACATTGTTCCTCAATAATAAATATGCCTTTGAGCCTCATTGTAACATAGTCCAAAGGCATGTAGCCACCACATCTCCTCTCAGATAAGCTACCATCACCCGAGCTATCTTATTTCCATTTTGTGTTTAAGCATAGTTCAATATTTTTTTATTAATGAAATGAAGTGCTTTTCTACTGCATCTCTGTATTTATGATTATATTTGTAAGTTGTTGCGTTCATGTTTAATTTTGGATCAATCGTATTAGAGGGGTGTGCTCTTTCTCTATTTTCCTTTACATGTCCCCAACGAGGTCACGGGATAAGCAGTTAGGGCTCGATTTGGTTGAACCATTGCAAGATCAACCTTGAAAAACCCAATGACCTCCCATGGCGAAAGAAGAGAAATACATGGGGGAAAGAGATCCTTTCAAAATGTTGCTCAAGGAAGCTCTTGGGAAACAGAGGGACGCGTTGATGGATAACTTTGACTAGATGCTTTGATGACTATCCATTCGTCCAGCAACCACTCTGGAGGCACCACTCCTTTTAAGGTACAAGTTAACTTCGATATTCATATTTTAAGCCCTGATAGATGCATACACCGTAGATAAATGGTTAAATATGTTGGAAGGATATTTTTCAGTTCATGACTTTTCCAGTTCATCCATTTCCATTTCACTTTCACTATTATGTCCATTATATCACCTCAATTTCACTACTATGTCACCACATTCATCCCACTTTCATTATCATTGGGCCACATTTATGTTTTTCCAATCTTTATTAATTTTAAGCCTTTTAAGTGAATTTGTGGTTAAAATTTAGGAAATAATGTGCATAATATTATACCTAACCAATCGGTTGAGATTCTTGACATGTGTAGGTTGAAAGGAGGCTTCTAGAAGACCCTTATGTGGCACTCTAAGGCCAAATTCGAATTTGAGTGGAAAGAATCATGGGATCATGAGGATATGTGTCACATCTCCTAATTATATTGTAACTCTAAAAAAACATGTGTCTTATCAGTTCCTATTTTGATTAGGACTCTAGAGGTAGAGGGAGAAATTCATAGATTATCATTAATGAGATGGCTCTCATCTTTTTGTATAAATAGGAGATCTCTCTCCTTCATTAGTTAGTCTAGGAAGTCTCTTTTTGAAGTCTTTTTAGTCTTTTAGTCCCTCGTTCTTAAGATTGTAGTTCTTCCTTGATGGCTTTTGAAAGCCTTGGAGAACTTTGTTGTACTTTGTACTTTTGAAGAATTTGAATAAAGGTTTGATGTTCTCAACATGGAAGGAGATGTGAAGTAGATGTCATGGAGAACATTAAATGTAAGGTAGAGTAGATTTCATTTTGTAAATATTGTTTTGTAGAATGTAAGGTAGAATAGATTTCTTCATTTTGTAAATATTGCTTTGATTTGATTTGATTACTTTCAAGTTTGATAGATTAGATTTTTCATTTATGCAATTTTAATTCATGCAAGTGTGTTCAATTTTGCTTTGATTTCATAGGTGGCAGAGGGGCCCCTGCCTTGTATAGTTGTCATTTAATTTTGCATTTAATTTTGTTATGCTTATGTATATTGGTTGTACATAAATTGATTTCAAGTTGATTGTAGATTAGTGATGCACATAGCCTTTTAATGACTAATGGCATGATAGAATCATCTTGTCCTTTTGCTGAAGCAGCAAGGATACTGGGTCTCATAGTCACTAGCTCATTGTTTGGTTATTGCATTTTATCTTGATTGAACTAATGACATGATAGAATCATCTTGTCCTTTTGCTGAAGTAGCAAGGATACTGGGTCTCATAGGCATTAGAAAACCAACAAGAACAAAACCCCAAAAACAACATAAACTATAAAACAACAAAGTAAGAGAACGGTTAACTAAGCACATATAGTGCACCACACTTCATCAGTTTACGATACCCGGATTGATAATTTATGTAGAGCAATTTAAGATGTTAAATTGACTAGACAGTACACTACTAGGGTGTGATGCATACTATTTAGGCCTTCTATAGGGTGCGATGGGTGAGGATGGATAAATGTCCAGGACATTTGTCAGTTGATTGTTCATGAAATCTTCCAAAACTTTCTCCTATGCCACTTGCCTCTCTAAATTCGCCCAAGGATGAATAAGGGATCTAAGAAATCTCCAATCCCTTCTCTTGTGGAACCCATTGTAACAAGTGGAATGACACTAATCAAACCCCATGGATGACTCACACCCTTGCACACATATATAAATGGATCCATCATCTAAGAGATCTAGGGTCTGAAATATTGTGAATTACAAGGAAGTGCTGATAGTTTGTAATTGAGGAAAGAGCATTGTATTGTTGGAGTGATCTTGCCATTTCATGAGGTGAAGAAGGATTGAAGCTCGGAGGATGATGCTGGATCAGACAACTGGGTTGTAATTTTAAGTTTTCTTCCATATGATTCCGTAATTGTGAATGTTTTCATTTGTGAATGCTATCATTTGTTCATTATGTATATGATTTTGTAATGTTTATGTTGTAATAGATCATGATGTTTTGACGGTTCTTTGTTGATGTACTTGTGCAGGTACTCTCCAAGCGTGTTAAGTATCGGGAGGAGTTGCAGGCTTTGTCAAAGGTGAGAGAGATCAAGAAAGGGATTAAGTGGAAGTTCCAGGTTGGTTCCATTATCTTTCTCTTATCTGTTACACATAGAAGAAATCATTGAATTGCTTTAAACTGTTGTTTCTAGGGTAGTTGCCAAACCTAGAGGGCTAGCATTCTTTAGGAATACAAATTCTCCCAGAAACAAATTGGTGACTCCGTTGGGGAATGAACAGATGTTTTTTTGATGTTACTGTTTGTTTTATAAACTATAGACAGAGTCTGAAGTCAACCAGATAGCCTTCAAACTGCTCTTGCTCTGCAATTGCATAGTAGATGAATGTTGCTTCAGTCAATATCTGGTTTAGTTTAAGAATTAAATATTTGACTTACAAGCACATCTAGATGCCCTTTTGGTAGCTCAATAACCTCTCGAGACATTCCTTCATACTTTGCTCTTTATTGTTCATCAAAACCAAGCTTAAATCATTGAAAAAAACTGCACATCTGAGCCAAAACCCATTTCAGTTGCGCTCCCTGGACCATCGCACTGTCTTCCACTATAACTTAGTATTCGTCGCACCTCCTGAGTGTAGTAAGTGCAATGCATCTCTGTTTCTGTGAAGCTCAGGTGTGATGATTGACTGAACTCTTTTTCCATTCCAGAAATTGAGGGTTTTTTACCTTGTTTTCAGTTTTGTTTAGTTGTTTTACTGCATATGAACAATACCTCTTTACTGAAGCTTACTTGCATCACTTAGATCAGCCTCAATTACATTAGGATTATTGAGTTTTTTTTTGTATTTGTTCATCATTTACAATCCTTTGTCGAAAAGTTGTTTAAATTGATTTGTCGCTTTGATACAAAAAGTGTCGTAATTGTCATTTTGTGTCGAAAAGAGAAGTGTCGTGAATTCTTCCTTCCCTTGATAATCGATTGAACTTTTCTTCATATATTTGGTTTGATTTGTTTATATTCGAAGTGTCGAAATCATTTTTATTCAAAATTGAAAAGTGTCATTGAGTCTTCCTTTCTATTTTGAAGAAGAAATTGTCGAAAATGTCATTTTGAGTAAAATATTTCAGATCTTTGCTGCATTTAGTTCTCTTTTTTGGCATTTTTCACATTAAGGAGAATGAAAAAAAATAGATGCATTTTCATTTAGAATTTTTTTTGGTTTGTGTGCGAAAATATGATTTAGGGAAATGCAATAGTGTGTGCTCTTTGCTCTTTCTTTAAAAGCACTGTAATTTTCTTTCCCTATTAGCTAGGATTTTCATTGCTCAATATAAACAAAGATTGTTTATCATTGTAGATTGCATCTTAGGAATTTCAAATTATCATCACGCGGTGAACCATTGAAAGGAAATATCTAAACATGATCAACTTTAAAATGAATTTCAATGAATCTAACAATGCTTTGGAACTTAACACAACATATTCTAGAGGTCTAGGCTAGAGACATGTTCTGACGTCGTTAAAACTAGTGGCTATCAGTTTCATTGAAGGTTGGGTGATTCCTCCTCCTTGATACGACAAGTGCTAGCACGGACTTGTGCTCCCCATACCGTCACGTATATATTGGGAGACCACAATAGGCTTATATCCTATATCCATAGGAAACTGAGTATGTCGCCTTATTGATTGCAATGCACTAAACACAACATTCAGGAAGATTGACTGTCGTACATAAGTCCTTGGTAATTTCTTTTTAATTTATCACCAGGGTGTGTATTGCAGTTTTGCAATTGGTTTGGTAATCCCTTTGTCTAGATTTTCTAGAGTAGTCACTTTCGTTCCTTTTCAACTGCTTAAAAGAAAAGGTCAATCTAAGCACTTGTCCTTTCAGGCTCATTAAAAATCAAAGGAAACTAGAGTCATCTTTAGCTTTTTCTCAACTCTTAAAAACTGAAAAAGCAAAGTTGTGTCAAAGCATTATTAAAATTAACTTAATTCAGAGTAACATCATTTTCCCCCTAATTTTGAGTTGATAAAATAATCCAAATTCATGGAAGAAAGTTAATCAAAACCCCATCTTTCACGAAGACTAGAGAGTCAACCGTATTTGACTCCAGAAGTGAAGCCAATCCATACAAAGCGGTCTCATTTAATTGACTCCAATTCATCTGGTTTATTTGAAATTTTTGTTTCAACATCGTCAGAGACCACAATTACTCTGATTATTTCTGGTACATTTGCCTTAAGAGAAGAAGTTTCGCAGTTGCAAGGGGACACTGGAACTGATTCTGTTGTAATGGTAGACACTTCTGTACCTGAAATAACTCCATCTAGAGTTGATCCAGAACCCATCTCAATTCAAACGGAGGTTACATTTGAACCAGTAGTTGTTCAAGAACCTCCCTTTGTGACTGAAGTTCATTTACCTGAACATTTGGAAGTTGAGTTTTAGTATTTAGAATGTGTCACCCCTTCAACATCTATCACTGTAGAAGCTATACCTTCTTTAGCTCCAGAAATCTTTTACGGACCTAACAGTCTACCTCTTCCACCTGGTCTAATTTCTATAGAGGAGATAGTAGAGGATACCCCATCTAGTACCCCATTTCATTTTGAAATTGGGATTCATTTGTATCCTTCTACTCCTGAGTTTGGTTCTTTTAATCCCCCTTCATCGCAAGTTCTTGTCGAATCGCTTGGAAATCTTTTGGATAGACTAAACATATCTGAAAAACTATCAACATCTAGGAATGTGCCATCTGATGCAGCTGCGGTAGAACCTTCTGTTGCTATTCCTACAATGTTTTCTGGTATACCATCTGTTCCAGCTGGTTATCAATCACTAGCTAGAGTCCACTCAAGGGCTGCTTCAGCACCATGGTCTGCTCTTGTTTATTCATCCAGAGTCCCATCTGGTCTTTCTTATGTAGAAACTCAACAATTTGATCCTGCATGTCAGTATCAATTTGGGCAAACCAGTTTTCAAAGGCCGATATATCCTTTAAACATTGGACTGCCGCCATATGGAGAGCAGTATGCCTTTTTATTTCTTCCTCCTATGGAACAACCATATGGAAGTTTCCAACAGTATTCAGTTCAAACTAGAATTACATCTAGTGGTTGGATACCAATACTACCAGAACAACCAAGGGTTGTATATCCAATGCAACTGATCCGACTTGTGTCGAATATTCCCACTACACCTGCTATTATGACTGTGTTGCAAACACAAGCACATCCTGTTGTGTCTCAACCTTAGCTTTCTCCTTCTTCCTCGCAACCTCAAGTTTCAGGATAGAAGACTCAAGTTTCTCAAGTTGTGATACAACAACCACTTGTCTCTATGGCTCAACCACAACCTCAAGTTAGTGCTCCTTTATATGGAACGCCTCAGGCACAAATGGGTATTGTTAATCCACAACTTGGTCAATCCTGCGGTATTGGGCAATAACAAATGGTCCAACAACCATGGATAGCACAATACCAACAACTGCAATTCTAGCAAACCCAAACTCAGTTTGGACTTGGTTTACAAGCTCAGATTGGATTTGGTATATCAAGCCTACCGAGGACTTGAGCAACAAGGTTTTGTAGGTTACGGACAGCCACATTTTCAAACCAATTATCAACAACCACACTGTATTTGTTATGTCCAACAACCTTATCAAATTTACCAGCAATAGATACATTATGCTAGTATGCAAATACCTATTTCTCAGGCGATTCCATCTTATCTTGGGTATGCTCCACCTAAATTGAATCAGCAGTTACCTTTTGTGGCAACTCTATAATTATCAGATTTGAACTGGCTGACAAATGATTCAATTACATATGCCCCTTGGTGGCCAATGATTCCTCATAAACTCCCCTCTGATATTCCTAATTTCAATGGAAATACAGGTGAATATCCATCGAATCACGTAATGACTTTTCATTTGTGGTGCTCATCTAACACTCTGAATGATGATTCGATTAAGCTTCACCTTTTTCAGAGAACACTTATTGGTCCAACAACAAAATGGTATATTGAATTACCTAGAGCTTTGTTTGATAACTTCACCTTCCTTGCCACTACTTTTCTAACCCACTTTCAGTTACCTATTAGGTGCGAAACTGGAATAGAACTCCTTACCAACTTTAAATAGACCACGTCCACTCACATATTTGATCATATTCATGAGTGGAAACATCATCATCGAATGGTAAAAACCTATGTTCCTGATCAGCTTTTAGCTGAGTGGTTTATTAAGTCCTTATTGCCATCTATCACTGAGGATGTGGAAAAAGGTGGAGTTTTCATTGAAGAGAAAGTCATTGCTTGTGCCCAATAATTAGATTTGATCTATACACAATCTAGTACACTCTATGACAAAATTCCTGATGCTCCTAGACCAGCCTTTTCTGCTCCACCCCCTCCTAAATTGAATAGGGACTCTCATGTCGATGACGGTGTGATCGGTGCCTCAAGCACGCAAACCGCAAGAGGTCCATCTGGTCGAGCTCTTGCTATTTCTAGTCAAAATGCAAATGAAAATTCTCTTGCCTTGTGGATTAATATTGTGTCATCTGACAAAGGCAAAAATCCAAAGCAACCAAGGGGCAAGAAGAAAGGGAAAAATAATAAGAAGAAACAGGAAAATTCCACTCCTGAAAAATCATCTGAAAACCCTACTGTGGCAAAGAAAGCTCCTCATTATCCATGTTTGATATGTAACGAGGAGAATTTTACAAGAGATTGTCCACATCGAGCTGAGGTTTCCAAACTTTTGAAGGCTTCGAATACTTCAGTGGTGTTGATTGATCAATTTCCAAACCTAGAAATTAATCTGGTTGCTATCGATAATGCTTTCACATCCCAAGTGCTTATGCTATCCATCGCAAACAAGAAAAATGATGTTTTGATATTGACAAGGAATAAAGATTATGGGAATCCATCATTGTCAAACAGCTAGGCTAAACCTAGTGGTTCGACAACAACTTCGCAAGAAGTAGTTCCATCCATTATTATTGAAATAACTATAAAGTCGCCAAAGGGAGTCATACATAAATCGAAATTTAATCCTCATGCTCGAGCTGCTCAGAATTATAATATAGTGGAGGATCTAGCTCAATTGCCATCTGCTATATCGACACTTGAGGTATTGCAAAATTTTCCCTCCCAAAAGTAGGCTTTGTTATCAGCAATAGATGGGATTGATCCAACGGATTCCAATCTTGTGGCCTTTAATCATAAAGGATATATGCCTCAGTTACCGGCCCAACTCACTTTCCTTATATAGGTAAAAGCCCTCAATAAAAATGTTCATCGAACCATCATTGATGAGGGGGCATCTACCTGTATTATGTCAATGAGTTGCTGGAAAACTCTTGGTTCACCACCCTTGTCACGATCATCAGCAACATTAAAAGCATTCAATGGAAGAGTGTACACTCCATATGGGATTTTAAGTAACTTGCAAGTTGAGATAGGGGGCAAGACAGTAGAAATTGAAGTCGAGGTCATTGATGGAAACCTTGATTACAATATTTTACTAGGAAGGCCCTGGATTTACGCTGTGGCTACCGTTGTGTCTACATATTTTAGAAATATTGCATTTCCCTTCCACGGTGGAATCACAATCATTGACAAACTAGCATTTTTTTGCTAACAATTCACAAGCTACTGGAAGCATTCCATTGATCCATTGAAGTTCACAATTGTTTCAAAATGTTGGAGTAGATCTCCTAAAGACCCTTCCTTAATGGGTACTTTTTCCCTCTCGCCTCCATCTGGTTTCGCGGAAGTGGCCACAGTGGAAACTTGTCAAATGATCTCTTCTACATCATCTGAGTTTAAGAAGAGTTTTGACCATTTTGATAGTGAGTATCATTGCAAGGAGTTGCCAACAAACCCCATAGAATCTTTGTAACAATCAATTTTCTAGGCTTGGTCGGCAAACTCGAATCAACACTCGACGAGTGTTTGGGTAGATAGGTCTTTAGAATATGGTACCTCTTTTGATCCTTGGTCTCGTGTACATACTACAGATGAAGGAATCATCCAATCAATGATGATAGGAGAGACACTGTGGAAAGGTTACCATCATCGTTCCCACCTTCGAGATGACAATGAAGATTATTCAAACGACCTCAATCAGTCCTCAATTGTTGATTTTTTATTAGATTCTGTAAATACAGTAGATTCCAAGTGAAATATGTCCAACATTGAAGAAACTATCTCCATTAATATTTCGACCAAACCTAATGTTGTAGAGAATATTCACGTTGGCAAATCTTGTTCTCCATCAGAACTACAAAACTACTGTGCTCTTTTTCGCGAATTCAGAGATGTCTTTGCATGGTCATATGAAGAAATTCTAGGCATTGACTCGATAATCGTTGAACATGGAATCAAGATGTATCCAGATGTCAAACCAGTATGACAACAGATTCGACTTGTTCATCCAAAGAAAGTCGTTGCCATTAAAGCAGAGGTTGAAAAACTTTTGCATGCTGGCTTCATTTACCCTGTTCCTCTCACTGATTGGGTATCGAATATTGTTCCTATGATGAAGAAACAAGGAACTATTAGAGTGTGCGTCAATTATAGGGATGTAAATCAAGCATGTCCAAAGGACAACTATACTACACCCTTTATCGACCAGATTATTGATGAATGTGCCAGATGCGAAATATTTTCATTCATGGATGGATTTTCCGGATATAATCAAATCAATATCTACCCACAGCACCAGTCAAAAACTACATTTATATGTTCGTGGGGCACATTCGCATATTGTCAATTACCTTTCGGTTTGAAGAACGCAGGGGAAAATTTCAAGAGGGCAATGAATTATGCCTTCCATGACATCAAACAAATCCTTCAACCATATCTCGATGATCTGCCTGCTCATTTGCGAAAACAGACTGATCATCTGCAGCATTTGAGAGCCATATTTTTACGTTGCCAACACTATAGGATACGACTCAATCCACACAAATATGTGTTTTGCATTGGTTCTGGTTGATTGCTTGGTTTTGTAGTTTCTAAGGATGGAATTCGACTCGACCCATTTAAGGTTTAGGCAATCCTTGACATGCCTCCACCTTCAAATTTGCTTCAGATTTAGAGACTCCAAGGAAAAGCTAAGTTTCTGAGGAGGTTCATTCCACATTATGCTGAGCTCGCTAAAGGTTATACATGTCTTTTGAAAAAAGGAGTACCCTTCCACTGGGATCAGGTTGTGCAAGCTCCCTTTAATGCTTTAAAAGATTCCCTGATAAAAACATCATTAGTGTATTCTCCTAACTATCAAAAAAACTTCAACTTGTATCTTGCCATTGCAAATACAACCATCACCATGGTTTTAGTGCAAGAGGATAACGAAATTGAACATCCTATATATTATTTAAGTCATAATATTAATGATACAGAAAGCGAGTACTCCTATGTTGAAAAGTTGGCTTTAGCAACCATTCAAGCAGTACAAAGATTTCAACACTATGTACTCTTTCGCAAAACTACCATTGTGTCAGATTGCAACCCTATGACATACATTTTGTCACGTCAATTGCTGGGGGGAAATATTCCAAATGGATAGCCATTTTGTAGGAGTTTGATCTGGAATTCACCAAATCCAAATCAAAGAAGTCTCTCGTCTTTGCAGAGTTACTTTGTGACCTTCCCTCGATTTAACCTCCCAAGCATCAATCGTGGATGAGACTCTGTTTCTGATATCGTCAAGTGATCCGTGGTACGGAGATATACTGGTCTATCTCCAAACCAAAACTCTTAGGTCTAACACCTCTCGCTCTGGACAATGACATACTCAATACCAAGCCAAAGAATATATGATCGTTGGTGATATAGTTTATCGTCGTGGTGTCGATATGGTTCTACGAAGTGTGTCACGCATGAGGACGCCGAAAAAATTTTGAGTGATTGTCATTCAAGTGCTTGTGGGGGGTATCTATTTGGTTACGCTACTGCACAAAAGATCTTACGATTTGGTTACTTCTGGCCCACCATATTCAAAGATTGCATAATTGCAGTTATAAGTTGCCATGCTTGTCAGATTTTTTATCACAAAACCATATTACCACCTACACCACTAAATCCAGTCGTTGTTGTTGGCCCATTCGCTAAATGGGGCATTGATTTCATGACATGTAACCCCACCTCAGCCAAGGGGCATGGGTATATTATAGTCGTTGTCGACTATTTTACAAAATGGGCCGAGGTGATACCTACATTGAACAACAGTGGTGAAACGACTGCTCTTTTCTTTTTAAATCATGTAGTTTCTAGATTTGGTGTACCACAGGCTATAATCACATATCATGGGTTGCATTTTCGCAATCACATGATGATCAAATTAACTACCAAATTAGGATTGTCCTGTGATAGTTCTACTCCATATTATCCGCACACTAATGGACAAGTTGAGGCAATCAACAAAGTCGTTAAGTGGATGCTGTAGAGAATGATTGGAGTCCATAAACGGAATTTGAATTTAATCCTGTACTCATCTCTATGGGCATATAGGACTTCGGCAAGAAATGAAACTAGATTTATGCCCTTTCAGTTGGTGTATGGGTTGGAAGCAATCTTACCAATTCAATGCACAATCTCATCCCTCAAGCTTGCAATCAATCTAATTCCCGAAACTTCTAAATAACATGTTTTTTTCTTGGAATTAATCCATCTGGATGAAACCCATCGTGATGCCGCGTTGGCTAACGAAGCACATAAGAAATGCATCAAGGCGCAATATGAGAAAAATGTCAAGCCTCGTGTCTTCTCAGAAGGTGACCTGGTCTTGCTTTACGATCAGGATTTTGACAAGTAGGAGAAAGTAAATTTGAACCATTATGGATGGGCCCTTACATTGTTAAATGAGTATTGACAAAAGGAGCCTATGAGCTTGTCGACTATGATGGGATTCCACTGTCATAGCCCCGAAACGGGTTGTATCTTAAACGTTACTATGCTTGATTAAGTGTAGTAAACTCATTGTACATATGCTTTTATTGCATTTTGAGTATTTTCTTTTAGAGTTGTCATTTTTGTTAGGTAATCCACTTCACATTTGTTGTAGATGTTAGACTTTTTGGAACCATTTGTTGGGTATGCCGACAGAGCTAGTCATAGTATGCAGAACCTATCTTTAGTGGCCTGTGCCATTTTTGCTCCAAGTGGCGAGTTAATGAGTTTCATGGGGATATGTATTGGTCGATTTATGAACAACATCGCTGAGTATAGTGCGTTGATTGAACTTCTCTCTAATGCCACTTCACATGGCATACCTCAACTCATTTTCAGGCTAGATTCACAACTCGTCATTCTACAGCTTACTGGCATTTATTCCGTTCGAAATCCAGCTATTTATTGCATGTTCCTAAGAGTTAGGATTTTAGAAAGTCATTTTGATTCCATTCAATATCAACACATTTCCAGGAACTTAAACACATTGACTGATTCATTAACAAACTGTGTTAAATAGACATTTGCAGCATTTGTAAAGAAAGCATTTCACATCAACATTTGCATTAGGATTTCATTACTTAGCCAAAATAAAACTCTAAAAATCAAAAGTGGATAGCTATTTATAGTTTTTACAAAATGTTTTGTGTACAAGACAAAATCATTCATCTAACTAAGAAACTCAAAATGAATGTAGCAAAATAGCCCAGACTAGTGATGTTGGTGATAACATGTGACTGCCTGTGCTATCATGCACAGGAGCCTAGTCCAATGACTCAGTATGCCAGTAGTATGGCGCTGCAACCTCAAAGGTAACTCATCAGTCTTGACATCCTGAATTCCGAGAGTGAGGCCCTCAATCTGATCCTACAACACTGCCAGGGTCTCTGATATATCCAAAACCCGAAGGATGACCCTCCCTATTGATCTGATAATCACCCTATGAGTGACCTTAGTTAAATATTTATTAAATGAAGTTATTACAGACACATGTGCTGGTGTGTGTCTATGCTATTTAGGCAACGGATCGATCAGATTGCAAATACACAGACACTTGAAATGGAAGACAACAGAGAAATACAGTAAGCAAATACACAATAAATTAATGAGGAGTTCACCCTATCCTCCAGGGCTACATCTTCGGTCCAGCTCTCAGTGGGGGCCTTCTTTTACTGTGTCTTGAAGTAGAGAATTACAATGAAGGAGATCAATATGAGTCTCCCAAAACAGATTGGCTTGGCAGGGTGGTTCTTGGATTCCCCAAACCACTAGAATACACAGACTCTTTTCCTTACCAGCTCTTTGACCTTTCTGGTCTAATAGATCCTCTCAGGGATGGCTTGAATCGTCAGCTCAGCCCTTCTGTCTTCTTTCTGCTTTTTTCTTCACTGGTTCTTCTCTTCTCTGTCTTCTGTCTTCCTCTCTGTGTGTCCTTTTTGTTCTCTGTTCATGGCTTTAAAGCCATTCGAGCTTACGACTATTTGATTCCTCTTCCCCTCTGTCGGTTTGCCTGCTACAACTTCACTTGGAGTTCCATGTTTCAGCATCATCATCAGACTCACAGGGAGCAGCCACTTGTCCTCCTGTGAACTGCGCCAACTTGCCTCATCGGTTTGTTTCTTCAGTTACGTCATGGAATGAGTCTTCCGCCATCTTGGTGGTCAAAGCAGACCTCAAATTCTTCTAAATCGCGGTTTATTCCCTCATTAAATTTGGTCTTACCGTCAGGCGCAATATCAACCATTAGATATGGATCCACCAGATCCAACGCCATCTGCTCATTTTGCGCGGTGGACTTGCTCGTCCATTAGCGTGTGATGAGTGGTGGTTTTCTCTCTCCTCCTCTTACCACGCATCGAGCACTAAGTGGAATCGCTCCGCTTTCACCAAAACTTCTTATTGCCCATGGATGCCTCTGATCAATACTGTCAGTTTTGGAGCGGGTCTCGCCTTTAGCTCTTAGCCTTTTATCCCACAGTTTTCCTGGCTCTCATGTGACCGAGTGCTCGGGCCTTCTCCTTCTTGAGGGTTTTCACCTATGCGCTAATCGTGCATAAAAATATCTCTCTGTTTCCCGATTTGGGCCTCCCAGGAGATAATTTCACCTCCTGCACAGTCTCCATGGGCCTCGGTTAGCGCGCCTTGATTGAGGTCCTCGTCGTTCCATGCTAGCTGCCAATTGCCACTGGTTTAGAGGTGTTTTTGATCGCTGTTCTAAATTCTTTGAAGTCTATCTTGACCTAGTACAGCCATGGTTCTTCTGATTAGTCTTTATGGATCCAATTCAGATCACAACCTTCCCACTGAAAAGATTTTGAACCACCAAAAGTTGGTTTTCTTTCAAGCATCGACTAAGTGAGGGTATTGTTGTCTCACTTGCCCAATCTCAATCTACTTTGCATTTCTCAGCTTTGAACCTTTGAGTCCAATTCTGAGGTACTCAACATCTCCTCTGTGCATTGTCCTCACCTTCTTGTCCAGCACTGTGTCTTCCTAAAATTCATTAAGATATTCAGGTAGCAGGTCATCAAAAGAAGGCAATTGAGTTTACTCTTTAGGATCCTCAATTAGAGAAGGTTCAAACAATCTCAAACAATCTGCATTTACGAATGAGTAGATGTGCCTGTAAGCTGGTAGATCAAGGCGAAAATCATTTTCACCAATCTTCTCAAGTATTTTGAAGGGTCCATACCTAATAGACTTTAGCTTTTTACCTTCACCTTGCATCCTGTCCTTTCTGAGATACAGCCAAACCTGGTCACCAACTTGAAAACTATGCTCCATCTGATGCTTGTCATGCCTAGCCTTGTATTTGGCTTGGCTCTTTTCTAGTTGTTCCTGTACTGCCTAGTGGATCTCCTGGATCTGTTCAATGAACCTAGTTTCCTTGTCCACATCATTGTGTCCATCAACTATGGTATCTTTACCAAAGACAAAATCCAAAGGAGACCTTAGTGTGAAACCAAAATAGGTCTCAAAAGGAGATATTTGTGTAGAAGAGTGTTTTGCTCTGTTGTAAGCATGCTGAACATAACACAAATGTTCATCCCAAAGCTTAAGATGTTTGCTGCAATATCCTCTGAGTAATTGGATCACTGTCCGGTTAACTACTTCTATCTGGCCATCAGTTTGTGGATGAAAAGTTGTCATTTTCTTCAGTTTGGTGTCCATTAGTTCCCACAGACTTGACCAAAACTTCCCCACAAATCGGGTGTCTCAATCAGATACAATAGAAGTGGGTAATCCAAAATTAACCCATACATGTTCAAAGAACAGTTTTGCAGTTTTTTGAACCTATCCACAACAACATATAGGTAATCATGACCTTTTCTAGACTTAGGCAGTCCCCCAACAAAATCCATGGAAACACTTTCCCAAGGGTGAGAAGGAACTAGTAATGTAGTGCACAAGCCTAGTTTTCTATTGTTGGGCTTGCTTTTAGCACACATAATACACCCTCTTACATATATAGAAACTGTCTCACTCATTTTTGGCCAATAACAAAATCTTTGTAGCTGTGCAACTATTTTACTTACCCCAAAGTGACCTGATATCATTGAACTGTGTGCCTCTCTTATTATCTTTACTCTCTTTGTTTGTGGAATGTAGAGTTTCCCACAATGATATAAGGGTCGGTCCTTCACATGATAATCCAATTCTTCTACCCTTTTTCCTTGAATCAAAGTTGCATATACATCTTTAAAGTCTATATCTTGAACATATTGTTCAATGTAGCTTTCATGTAGTACAAAGTTATGCTTAAGTATAGTAGATGCATTTATAATGGGTCTAGATAACATGTATGCAACTTTGTTATGTATGCCCTTTTTAAATCTGATGACTAAATGAAACTGTTGTAGAAAACCCATCCACCTGTAATGTCTTGATTGCTGCAACTTAGTTTGGGAGTGTAGATATTGAAGTGGTTGATGATCAGTATGTATTACTCTCTCTTTGCCCATTAAGTAATGTTTCCACTTTTTCACACTCTGAACTAATGTAGGCAATTCTTTATCATATGAAGGATAGTTGACTACTGCAGGATTAAAAGTCTCAGAATGATAACATATGGGTTTACTGTGCTGTGTCAACACTACTCCCATGGCATAGTCACTAGCATCTGTTTGGCTCGCAAATGGTCTTTGTAGATCAGGCAGTACTAGTACAGGTGTTGTACTAATCTTTTCTTTCAAGGTGTCGAAGGCTTTCTGATGTTTTCCTCCCCACTGAAACACCTTGTTCAATCTTGTCAAAGCATGTAAGGGAGCCGCAATTGAGGAAAAGTTAGAAATGAACTTCCTCCAATATTGTGCTACTCCTAAGAAGCTTCTCACTTCTGTAGCAAACTTGGGTCTAGGCCAGTTTACAATGGCTACCACTTTAGAGGGATCTATTTTCAATTCAACACCCCCTACTATAGGACCCAAATAATTTAGAGATGTTTTGCCAAATTCACATTTTGAGATTTTAACATAAAGTTTTTCTCTTTTTAAAACATCTAATGTCTGCTTAACATGCTTTAAGTGTTCCTCCCACGTTTTACTAAAAATCAAAATGTCATCTAGATACACAATAATAAAATCATCAAGAAAAGGTTTGAGTACATCATTCATTAATCTTGTGAAAGTAGAAGGAGCATTGGTCAAGCCAAAAGGCATAACCAGCTACTCATACAATCCCTGCTTTGTTTTGAAAGCAGTCTTCCATGCATCTTGTTCTGAAACTCTGACCTGATGGTATCCACTGTGAAAGTCTAGCTTGGTGAAATAAATAGCTTCCTTCAACTAATCTAAAAGATCATCTATGCGAGGAACGGGATAACAATTTTTTATTGTTATCTTATTCAGTGCTCGGTAGTCAATGCACATTCTCCATGAGCCATCTTTCTTTCTAACCAAAACGATTGGTGACCCACATGGTGATGTGCTAGGCCTAATGAAACCCTTCTTGAGAAACTCCTACATCTGCTTCTTGATTTCATCATTCTCTAAAGCAGACAACATGTACATTCCAATGTTAGGCAATGGAACATCTTGCTGGAAAATATTATCATGTACTACTTCATTTTTGGGTGGCAAACCTTTAAATTCTTTAAATAGGACATCATACTCTGAAACAGTCTTTTCTATATCAGCTTGTTGCTTAGCATTACAACCTGCAAATACATTGGTTTGATCAAGTTTATTTTCCTTTACAACCATTAGTAAGAATTGTTTGCATGAATTTATCATTCTTTTCATCTACCCTGAGTTTATGACAGTATAATTATTCTTCAGCTTGTGAGCTCTTACAAAGTATTCAATTCCATATTTAACAAGTAGATTCTTGTTCTCAGTTCTATAGAAAATAGCTTTTCTATCATACAAGTAAGGACTCCCTAAAACAATTCCACATATATCTAAAGAAATTATGTCTAACTCAACCTCATCTACAAATGCCAACCCAAAAGAAAACTTGAGTTTTCACTGTCTAGTCACTTGCAGTTGTGCTTTATCATTCAACCATCCTAATGGGTATGGTTTCTTGTGAGGTGTAGTTGCTAATCCCAATTTCTTTACAATTGCTTCATAAATCAAATTTACTTGTGAGCCACTATCAAACAAAGTATAAATCTTCTGATATTTGGAAACAACTCGAATATGGAAAAGCTCAAGTCTTTTTCTCTCATGTTCATCTATAATAGGTTGAGTAGAATTACTAGTAGATGCTTTAGAATTCTTACCTTTTATACCTGTGGCTGCAATGGATGTTTCATCTCCCGAGTCTGACCCCAAATCTTTCTGAATCACTGCAGTAGTCTTCTTCTTCTTGCCCTCAGACTTCTTAGGCCTCAGCTCTGGATGCAGAATCCAACAATGCTTATCATCATGCCCATCCTTTTTACAGTGAGTGCATGAAGCTTTGCTTTTCTGTGCAGTGTTAGCCTTCCTTGCTTTCTACTTCTGCTTTCTTTTCTCCATGATTTTGCTTGTAGTGGGTTGGGATGGTCCCCCAACTTCTGGATTTCCATTCTTTTCTCTAGATTCTAGATGAGTAGCTTGTACAGATACCTCATCTATACTAGTGGGATTAAACATGAGGATGGTATGCCTCATGTAGCTGTGTAGACCACCAATGTACTTCAAAAGAGTCTCTGGTGAGTCTAATGAGATCCCTAGAATCAACGCTCTCTTTCTAAATTCTTGAGTGTACCCTTGCACACTTTTCCCTTTCAACTGCCGAAGAGTTTGCCAACTCATCATGGCTTGTTGCATGTAGGACAATGGATAAAATTTCTTCTTGATTGCAAAAACAAAGTCACTCCAGACAGAGATAGTCTTACCATGTCTTTTCATGTTAGCTTGTGTTCTGCCTTTCCACCAAACCAAGGCAATGCCTCCCAGGTGTAGGCTTGTCAGCTGAATTTTTCTCTTGTCTGAATCGATGTTCTATACTATGCAATACACATCAATTTGTCTAATCCAATTGTCCAACTTTTTAGCATTTAACTCTCCTTCATATATAGGCAAGTCAAATTTAACATCTACCTTGATCAAAGATGCTTTCTTATTATGCAAGGGCTATCAGGAGATGTGAGGAAGTTTTCCTCTTTCCCCTTTCCTTTTGAGTGGTCATGGGAATGAGACACATCTTCTTCCTTGTCTTGTTTAGAACCTGATGAATCTTCATCCCTATGCTTTCTAAAGTCCCTATACATTTCTTCTACCATAGATTTTATAGCTAGGAAACTTTCTATGAATTGAGGGTCTGGCCCCACAGAACCTTCCTCTGACATTGTCTTCTGAGGATAGACTCTCCCAATCTTAGGATTAGTTTCGACCAACTCTCCTTCTCCTAATTTGAGCTTCGATCTAGTGAGCATTCAACAGGTAAACCAACACAAGCTTGTCTAACCTTACAACCTAAAGCTCTGATACCACTTGATCTGATAATCACCCTATGAGTGACCTCAGTTAAAGATTTATTAAATGAAGGTATTACAGACTCATGTGCTGGTGTGTGTCTTTGTTATTTAGGAAATGGATTGATCAGGTTGCAAATACATAGACATTTGAAATGGAAGACAATAGAGAAATACAATAAGCAAATACAAGAACACAAGAAATTAATAAGGATTTCACCCTATCCTCCAGGGCTACATCTCTAGTCAAGTTCTCAGTGGTGGCCTTCTTTTATTGTGTCTTGAAGCAAAGAATTGCAATAAAGGAGCTCAATATGAGTCTCCTAAAATAGATTGGCTTGGCAGGGTGGTTCTTGGATTCCCCAAACCACTAGAGTACATAGACTCTTTTCCTTACCAGCTCTTTGACCTTTCTAGTCTGACAGATCCTCTTAGGGATGGCTTGAATCCTCAAGCTCTCTAGTGCTTGACACCGCCTTTGGTCAGCTCAGCCCTTCTGTCTTATTTCTGCTTTTTGCTTCACTGGTTCTTCTCTTCTCTGTCTTCTGTCTTCCTCTCCGTGTGTCCTTTATGTTCTCTGTTCATGGCTTTAAATCCATTTAGGCTAATGGATGTTCGATTCCTCTTCCCTTCCATCGATTCACCTGCTACAGCTTCACTTGGAGTTCCTTGTTTCAGCATCATCATCGGACTCATAGGGAGCGGCCACTTGTCCTCCTGCGAACTGCGCCAACTTGCCTCGTCAGTTTGTTTCTTTGGTTACGTCATCAAATGAGCCTTCTGCCACCTTGGCGGTCAAAGCAGACCTCAGATTCTTCTAAATCGCAGCTTATTCCCTCTTTAAATCTGTTCTTACCGTCGGGCGCGATATCAACCGTCAGATCTGGATCCCCCAGATCCAACACCATCCGCTCATTTTGCGTGATGGACTTGCTCATCCGTTAGCACACAATGACCGATGGTTTTCTCTATCCTCTTCTTGCCATGTGTCAGGCACTGAGTGGAATTGCTTCGCTTTCACCAAAATTTCTTACCGCCCATTGGTGCCTCTAATCAATACCATCGGTTTTTGAGTGGGTCCCACCTTTAGCTCTTAGCCTTTTATCCCATGGTTTTCCTAGCTCTCATGTGACCGAGTGCTCAGGGCTTCTCCTTTTTGAGGGTTTTCACCCAGCGATGCACAATTAATCGTGCATCAAAAACTCCCTTTGTTTCCTTATCTAGGCCTCCCAGGGGCTAATTTCGCCTTTCGCGTAGTCTCCATGGGCCTTGGTCAACGTGCTTTGATCGAGGTCCTCATCGTTCCACGTTGGCTGCCAACTGCCACTGGTTTAGAGTTGTTTTTGATCACTGTTCTGAATTCTTTGAAGTCTATCCCGACCTGTTACAACCATGGTTCTTCCGATTAGTCTTTATGGATCCAATTCGGATCACCTATAGCCTCTCCTGCTCAAGCGCCATCTGCCTCCCGTGGGCATGCCGCTGGTCACACTAGTCCAATATCTTCACACACATATGAGTTTATTTAGTCTTGGTAACATCAAAAACACTTAAACATTATGAAACTGAATTCAAGCATAGTTTTTTCATTTCAAGCTTGTGTAAAAATGAAATTGAATCCAAGCATAGTTTTTCATTTCAAGCTTGTGTAAAAATGAAACCAAATCCAAGCATAGTTCCCCATGGTTCAAGCTTGTCAAAAAATGAGCCCTTTTACAAGTAATTAACCTTTGTGATTTGCATTCTATCAGCCTTTTGAACATTGGTTGTGTACATCCCATCACCACCATCCCCTTGGCTGATCATACACTTCCACTTGGTTATTTTATCCTCTTTTGAGGAACAGTCGTAATGAGTGGTCTTATTAGCCAGCCTCTTCACAGAAATCATCATGTTTTGAGAAGTTCCAACATCACCAGAACCAATTGCTACCCTAGACACCACTCATTCCTCAAAATAGAGTCCTCTTTAAACCCTTTTCAGACTCGTTAACTATGAAAAGATTGTCGAGCGCTTGTCTTTTCCAACTCGTTAAAGTATTGGAAATGTCATCCCTCCTGTATTATTTTATCCTTTTCCGGACCTAAGGGATTACTTTACGAAAAAGAACTTGTGGAGTTTTCTTTTCATCCTTTTTCAAACTCTCTAAACATGAAAAGGACCAAGTTATCCTTGTCGTTAAACTCCTTAAAACAATAGCGACAAACTTTTCCATCTAGACGAGACTGAGTTTCACTGTCGCTAGACTCGTTAAAACATTAAATAGCGACAGGTTTTCTAGAAGGGAAAATTATATAACAAGCATATATTATCCTCCTCAAGCTTGACAAAAATAAAGAGGTACTGGTCAGCAATGACTGGGGAAAAAGGGGAAGAAACTTGAAGAATTTATGGTAGAAAGTCACACTTGAACATGACACTTTCACTTCATCACCATTATTGAGTTGGGTTGGGTTATTCCGTTCACCAGTCATCTCACCATTGGTCTTTCAAACCATCCATATTTTGGGGTTGACACTACCAATTCGTCTCAGATTCATTGACATGTTCAAGATAAGTCATTCAGTTGAGAAATAACCATCCAATTAATGTCTCATCCACCGCAATACCACCAACCCTCATTTTTTTCATGATTGCCATTCCTGAACCTTGTGTCGTCAGTTCATTTTTCACCTCTAGAAAATAATTTTCTCGTTTCATGTCGTAGATGTGGGATACATCAAGGCCCTCCTACGACGAGTCACTTCTTGTCTACATCAGCTCATTATCTAAGAATTTGACTTAGAAACAACCCTTTCAATGCTTTGGAGCTTGCATCATCAAAGGCAAGTTTCTCACTTCCGGCGACAGGTTGACATCAATGACCTTCAACCAGAAGATTTTGCGTGGTGTTTGACATCATATCATGTATTCACACCACGTGAATTGTACTATTGTACCTTGAGGGTCATTATCATTATCGGTGATTCCTCTTGCATCTATTAACAACTCACACCATTGGTTGGTAATTAGGCGATGTCTTTCCATGTTCGACTTTAGAACATCTCTTCACATGGATTGACTTGTACATTGAGCGAAGATTGGATGAGTTTGAAGACCCTAGATCTAGTTTCATCCGTCCAAGCTGTGATATATTCAGGAATATAAAAACATCAAATGTACAAAGGCTCTACACAGATGGTCATCCTAACCATGGATGACGACTCTATATCTGAAGATTCACTAGTCTATATCTAGAGACGACTTTCTAATCTATGTACATGAAACGAATTTATAAACTTGAGCATGGGAATGCCTCCCTCAGCTAGATCATGAAAATTATATTATGATGATGTATTGTATTGTAACTTATGCAGGTCACCTTCCAGTTCAAAACTTTGGATCCCCATGATAAAGCATTTCACCTGACATCAATATTTACGACTTCATGCTTTAGGGGGGCAACTTTTATAAACATATTTGGGCACATCAAACCCAAACTCATATGTCGATGTATTAGGGCTCATCAACCCCTAAAAGAGTTGTTTCATACCCTAAAGGAACATAGTCATCTAAATACATCATTCCCCAAAAGTTCCATTTGAGAAGCCATCCAAAAACTGCCTAAATTGAACCATACTGACTGCTCCACTGGCAAAGTGTGATGCAGACTGAGTGGTACACTGCCAGGGTGTGATGCATATTGTTTAGGCCTTCTATAGGGTGCGATGGGCGAGGATGGACAAATTTCCGGGACATTTTTCAGTTGATTGTTCATGAAATCTTCCAGAACTTTCTCCTATGCCACTTGCCTCTCTGAATTCGCCAAAGGATGAATAAGGGATCTAAGAAATCTCCAATCCCTTCTCTTGGGGAACCTATTGTAACAAGTGGAATGACACTAATCAAACCCCATGGATGACTCACACCCTTGCACACATCTATAAATAGATCCCTCATCTAAGAGATCTAGGGGCTGGAATATTGTGAATTGCAAGGAAGTGTTGATCGTTTGTAATTGAGGAAAGAGCATTCTATTGTTGGAGTGATCTTGCTATTTCATGAGGTTAAGAAGGATTGAAGCTGGGAGGATGATGTTAGATAAAACAACTGGGTTGTAATTCTCCCTTATATTAATAAAGTTCTTTAAGTTTTCTTCCATATGATTTTGCAATTGTGAATGTTATCATTTATGAATGCTATCATTTGTTCATTATATATCTGATTCTATAATGTTTATATTGTAATAGATCATGATGCTTTGATGGTTCTTTGTTGTTGTACTTGTGTAGGTACTCTCCAAGCATGTTAAGTACAAGGAGGAGTTGCAGGCTCTGTTAAAGGGGAGAGAGATCAAGCAAGGCATTAAGCGAAAGTTCCAGGTTGGTTCCATTATCTTTCTCTTATCTGTTACACATAGAATAAATCGTTGAATTGCTTTAAATTGTTGTTTCTAGGGTATTTTCCAAACCTAAAGCACTAGCATTCTTTAGGAATACTAGTTTTCCCAGAAACAAAGTCCCTACCTACGACCATGGGCTTGCTACGAACCTCAAAAGAACATCATTTATGAGGTCAAAATAGCTCCAAAAGTTCAGGACACGAAAAACTACTAAAAATAGTAAATTATGCTATAATGAAGGAAACAAATGAAACCAAATGGAGGTCTAGGAGGAATAGGCAAGTGGCCACCAATATCTACCTATATTAGTCCTCCACCCTTAGGATGCAATGTTCCCCATTGCATGCAGAGCCTCCATGAGATGAGGAAATTTCTGTTGAACCTAGTCCTTGGTGAACCACTTGCCCTGGTTAAGGAGCTGGCCTAATTTGACAACTTGATACAGCTGGATCCTCTGCCATTGAGTGTTCTTGATCTGTGTTTCCATGATCCTTCTAGTTGAGCTTTGTTGGTTTTAGCTGCTCAGCAACGTCAGATGTGTCAAACAATGGGGGAAAGTATGGTTACAGCCAGTCCACAATGAATATTGGGTGCAAGCCAAGGAACAATGGAATGTTGAGCTCAAAGGTATTGTCCCCTACAACCTTGGTGATAGTGTACAACCCATATCAGATTGGGTGAAGTTTGTGGTGGGGCAAAACAAGTCTCTCTTTTTGCAAATGTAACCAACTTTGTCGCCCACCTTGAACTTGTGTTTTACCCGATGTTGATCATGACGCTACTTGTACTTAGCATTTTCTCTATCCAATATGTCATGGACCTGCTAGCGAATGTTCTAAACATGATTAATGAAGTTGTTAAACCTATCAGCTACAACTTGGACATGAGCTAAATCCCAACCCTGCTTGAAAGGGGCCTTGGCCAATTGAGTTATGGAGAGCTCTATTGTAACTGTGTTGGACATAGGGGAGGCTTTCATCCCATGTTTTTGGATGTTTTGAGTTATACATGTGTAGAATGTGCATGATAATCCCTTTGATGACCTCTATTTTGCCATCAGTTTGGGAGTGGAAGGTCGTGGGCTTAGTGATATTGGTATCTAGCATCGACCGAAGGCTTGACCAAAATGTATTTAGGAACCTGCTCTCCCAATTTGAGATAATGGACTATGGGATCCCAAAGTGTACCCACACTCGTTCAAAGAAGACCTTAGCAGTAGCTTCTGCTATGATGCTCTTCTTGTAGGCTTCCAAAATGGTCATCTTAGATAATCTATCAACAACCACAAAAACTTAGTCATTGCCATGCTCAGTAGAGGGAAGGCTTTGTTATCCCCAAAAAATTAATCATCTAGCCTAATTTACTAGATGGATCAAAGTAAACCATGTAGAGCCAATTTTACCATAGTAAAATTGCTTTCATTGTGAGAAATTACTTAATAAAACACCTTTTTTAAGTAATTTATAACTAAACCCATGAAAAATAATTAAATAAATCACTATTTATTTGATTTTCTTCTAGGAATAATTAATTAAACCATTGATTAATTAATATTCCTTGTCATATTTGACCCAGTTATGAAAAATCAACAGATATAGGCCTTGGAGTAGGAGCAGGAGTAGGAAGAGGAGTATATAGGCCTTACTTCTTTATGGACGACTTGAAAATGGCATAGTTAGTGCAGGATTTGATGTACTTCCCAACATCATGTCAAAGATTTGACGAATAAAAAAACTTCTGTAACATTGCCACTGTTTTCTCTACTCTGAAATGTCCAACGACCCAACTGCAATGCACCTCCCAAATCATCTTGGCACACTTGCTTGAAGGAACACAGAGCTGTCCCAGGTGGAAAAGCAGTGCACCCTAGAGGTAAAAACCAGGAACTCTCTTTCCTTCCAGGAGAATCTGATATGTGTTTATGAATTCTATATCACTCTTATAAAGATGCATCCACCTTGAAGTTTCGTGTCCACAAAATTCAAGCACAGTGGTCAGCACCATGATCGATGGTTGGCTGAGGCAGTCTGCAACATTATTGGTGCTTCTCTTATTATACATAATGTTCAAGTGGAACTATTGTAGGTATGTGGACCAATTCTGATGGCGGTCGTTATGCACCTTTCCTTGTGTTTATATGAATTATAGAGGTCGATGGTCTATGTGGATGACTGTTTCCTTCTCGAGAATGTAATGTTTCCATGGTGGTAGGCCTGCACAATGGAATACATCTCTTTGTCAAAAGTGGGATAGTTTCAAATTTTGTTTGAAGGTGTCTCACTGTGATATGCCACTGGATTCCCTTGCCGAATAAGAACTGCACCAATAGCATATTCAAAGGCATATGTCTCAACCTTAAATGGTTGTTGCAAGTCTGGTAACGTGAGCACTATTGCAGAGCAGAGACGATGATTCAACTCGGCAAACACCTTTTGTTGTGATTAATACCAAAATAACTTTGCTTTCATTCCACCCTTGGTGACTTCACTCAAATGCCAAGTGATATGAGAGAACCCCAACATGAACCTATGGTAGAAATTGGCAAGACCCGTAAAGTTGCAGAGCTCTGTTAAAGTGGTTGGGGCTAGCTAATCCTGAATAACTTGTATCTTGGCTCTGTCCACATGCACACACCACTCATCAATGATGTACCCAATATATTGAACCTAGGTCATGCCAAAAATGCATTTCACCAAATTGGCACAAAATTTGTGTTGTT
Organism: Pinus taeda; assembly: GCA_000404065.3. Classification (NCBI taxonomy): domain Eukaryota; kingdom Viridiplantae; phylum Streptophyta; class Pinopsida; order Pinales; family Pinaceae; genus Pinus; species Pinus taeda. The sequence continues at coordinate 89,330 of APFE031111793.1, read as the reverse complement.
GCAGGGTTTGGATGACCTATCGAATATGGTGGAGGAGATGTTATCAACTCTCACTCAAGATAAGGATATCATCCAAATACACTACCATGAATGAGTTGGTGAAGCACCACAAGATGTTACCCGTAAACATCATGAAGGTTACAGGGGGCATTCGTCAACACAAAATGCATGACTATCCATTTGAAAAGTCCCTCCTTGGATTTGAAGGTAGTCTTCCACACATCAGAGGATTCGATTGTTACTTGGTGATATCTGGACTTCATGTCAATATTGTTGAAATATTTTCCCCCACTGAGTTGTCCAAAAGTTCATCAATCCATGGGATTGGATATCTATTCTAGGAAACGATTTTATTCAGTGCCTAATAGTCAATATAAAGTCTCCAGGTCCCGAAATTATTTTATACCAACATGATCGAGCCACAGGGTGATGAACCTGGCTTGATTTTCCCTTTCTACAACAACTACTAAATTTTCCTCTTGATTTCATCATTCTCTAGAACAGAGCATTGATAAATCATCCCATTGGGTAGCAGTGTGCTCGGGGTTAGATCGATGTAGTGCTTGACTTGATAATGTAGGGGTACCCTTGTGGGTGAGGTGAACATGTACCTGTACTCCTCCATGACCTTGTTCATTTGATGAAACTATGTGGTGATGCCCTGTCTGGAGACCTTGGATGTAGCCAAAATCTTCTTCTTTCCCTGAGAACGAATCACAAGGAAGACAAATTTCTTGGTCTGAGAAATTTTCTTACTGCATTACTTCATAGAGATCAAAGAGACGGTGGTAGGTGGTGCTACTTATAGTATCTTGTATAACTTATTTCCCAAACAAATAATAACAGTTCGAGGCCTAGGCTTATACAAAACATGACACTTCCACAATTATAGTTGTCCTAATAATACATGATACACTACCTCATCTTTGAAGGGTTTTATGCTGTAGGGAAGGTGACACTACTGAAAAACGAAAAGATATCATCCTAGGTGAAGCCACCCAGTGAAGGAGTTGGCCTACTTTGACAACTCGTTATAGATGAATCGTCTAATGTCAATTGTTCTTGATCCATGTTTCCATGATCCTGTCAGTTGTGGCATATTCGATGTAACTTGGGTTGATCTTTGTTTATTTTAACGACTCAATAATGTTGGATGTGTTCAACAATGGATGAAAGTATGGTCACAATTAGTCCACATTGTATAATGGTAAAGGCTAAGAAATGGTGGGATTTTGAGCTTGAAGGAATTGTCCACTACATCCCTGGTGATGGTGTATGATCCATATCGGAGCAAGAGAAGTTTACCTTGGGGCCCAACGCGGTGCTCTTTTTGCAAATGTAATCAAACTTTTTAGCTCTCCCAGAACCTTTGTGGCACATGATGCTGATTATGACACTCCTTGTACTTAAAATTTTCTTTGTCTAATATGTCATGGACCTCCTGGATGATGTATTAAATGTGCTTAATGAAGTTGTTAGCCCTATTAGCTTCAGCCTAGACATGAGATGCATATTCCTGAGTATTTACCAATGGCATGGTTACATCATTGAGACATAGTGGATGGAATCCCAACCCCATTTGAAAGTGGATGTGGCCTGTTGAGCTATGGAGAGCTCAACTATAACTGTGTTGGACGTAGGGGAGGATTTCATCCCATTTCCATGTTTTCTTCAAGTTGTACATGAACAAAATGTGCATGATCATCCTGTTGATGACCTATGTTTGGCCATTAGTTTGGGGGTGGAAGGCCATGGACTAAGTGAGATTGGTATCCAACATTGACAAGAGGCTTGACCAAAATGTACTTAGAACTTGTTGTCTTGATTTGAGATAATGGAATGTGGGATCCTAAAGTGTACCCACACTCATTCAAAGAAAATATTAGCAGTAGCTTCTAATGTGTTACTCTTCTTCCACGCTGCCAGAATGACCATCTTAGAGAATATGTCAACGACCACGAAAACATATTCATTGCCATGCTTAGTAGAAGGAAGGAATGACATGTAACCTAGGGAGATGGATTCCCAAGGTTGACTAGGAGTAGGAAGAGGAGTATGTAGGCCTTTCTTCCTGATGGTTGGTTTCACAATGATGCAGATAGTGTAGGATCTGATGTACTTCCCAACATCCTGTCAAAGGTTCGGCCAATAAAAATACTTTTGTAGCATTGCCACTACTTTCTCTACTTAAAAATGTCCAGCGACCCGGCTGTAGTGTGCCTCCAAAATAATCTTGGTACACTCGCTTGAAGGAACACAAAGGTTTCCTAGGTGGCATAAGAGTGCATCCTAGAGGTGAAAATCATGAAATTTCTTGCCTTCCAAGAACATCTGGTATGTGTTGCCAAATTCTGGTATGTTAAAATGGAAGTGTTGCAAGTATGTGGACAATTTTTGATGGCGATTGTTCTGCAACTTTCCTTGTATCTGTATTAACTGTAGGGGTGGGTGGTATGTGTGGATGAATGTTTCCTTCCCCATAATGTAATGCTTCCATTTTTGGCAGGCTTGCACAAATGAATACATATCTTTTTCATAGGTGGGATACATTTGAACTGCATCTGAAAGTGTCTCACTATGATATGCCAGTAGATGCCCTTGCTGAGTAAGAAATGCACTAATAACATAGTCAAAGGGACTTGTCTCAATCTTAACTGGTTGTTGCAAGCATGGTAATGTGAGCACTGGTGCAGAGCAACGACGATGCTTCAACTTAGAAAATGCCTTCTGTTGGGATTTAGACCAAAATAAATTTTCTTAAGGCAAAGTAATATGAGAGACCAAACATGAACCTACGGTAGAAATTGTCAAGACCCAGAATTCTGTAGAGCTCTGTTAGAGTGGTTGGGGCTGGCCAATCTCAAATAACTTGTATCTTCGCTAAGTACACACGCACACCCTTCTCATCAATGATGTACCCCAGATATTAAACTTGGGTCATACCAAAAGTGCATTTCTCCAAATTGGCACACAATTTGTGTCGTCGCAGGGTTTGGAGGACCTGTTGAATATGGTGGAGGTACTCTTCCCAACTATTATTGAATATTAGGATGTCATCCAAATACACTACAATGAATGAGTTGGTGAATGGCCGCAAGATGTCATCCATCAGCCTCATGAATGTTACGAGGGAATTTGTCAACCCAAAAGGCATGACCAGTCATTTGAAAAGCCCTCTGTTAGCGCTCAAATCTACCTTAGGCTAAAATAAGGTGAAACTCAAGGCTACATCAAACCATGCTCAGCCTCGTAGCTAGCCCTACAAAGATAGGAGAGGGCTCTCTCCGAGTCAATCTCGGCTAAAGGTAATCAATGAGGTCAAGATGACTGAATTGATAACTAATTTTAGGCTAGGTATGAAGTACAAGGAATTTGAAATTGAGTTTTTTAAGTTTTGTTGAATTCAAGGGAAAGGCAATTTTGGGTGCGGGTATGACGCACAGTTTTTGCAGAGGTCTACTTGGGGCAAGATAGGCGATTATTTTGATGCTTCTAAAGAGAATGAATGGATAGATCTGACTGGTGAGAAGTTAAGGAGAGCAAGAAACTTTCAAGGATTCTCCATAAACAGATGAAAACATGGAAAATCGAACAAACTTAAAGGCAGAGCATAGCAAATTATGGATTCTACCTTAACACTTCATTTGTTCAATTGCAGAAGATAAGAGAAGGAAAGTGATACACATAAACAACTTACAAATACTGAAAGAGGCACACCATCAACACATAAAGCCAAATGATTCCCAAATAGTGCTGCAAAACCCTAGTCTTTCCTTTTCCAAAATTGCAGATAAAATATGTACAATAGAGTGTCAAGCTATTCCCAAGAGTCCAACCTCTCCAACCCCTGAAAATGATTGAGAAATTACATCATATAGACCATCCTAACCCCTTTCCTTGCCTCTAGGGTCTGATCTCATCATTCTAGGAGCTATTTGAACTAACTCTAAATAAGGAACTGAAATCTAGGTAGTCAAACAACTTACCCCTATATGCTACGAAACTGATTCATTCATTTAATTTTCACCTTTAGTGAATGAATTCTCTAGAACAAGTAAAAATGTGCCAAAATTACATCATAGTTATTAAATTACATCATGAAAAGTCAAGAGTAGTATCAAGAATAAAAACTGGTCAAAAATGGGCGAATTTCTGAGCTGAACAGTGAAAATTTGGCCAAAAAGCCCTATGCGCCACGCGCCTGAGCTCTATGCGCCGCACACCTTTAAAATTGCTTTTGCGGCACTTCATGACATCCAAATTGCGCTTAGGTTGGCTTCCTAGAAAGTCCTATATGTCTACTTTCCAACCCAAGTGTAATTTTCCAATTTGGTTTCCATTTTCCCCTCCAAAAGTGCATTCTCCCGGAAGTACTTCCTGCTGGTGCAAAAGGTGGCAGAAAAGTGATTTTCATGGTGTTTTTTAGCCTTTTGGTCACCCAGATATTAATGAAATGCTTTGGCAATAGCTGAGAATGTATAATTCATCATGACAAATCCAAAACTACAAGCCATTTGTGATTTGGACCTCTCAATCTTATGGGTCGTGCGCGGCACGCTACGCGTTGAGCTGAAAAACCTGTTTTGCAAGCCAAAAATTTCAAAATGACAAAATTTTCTCCAAATTCCTTGAAATTTGGGCTGAAGGTGCCTCATCAAGTGCCATGCTCAGCCAAAGAAGCTTCGGCCAATATTCGGAGCCGATCTTGCCTTTTACTCCGTTTCAGTGTCTTCCTGGTGCATGCAGTTCATTGATGGAATCTCTGTCTCGGTTTTTGATGTGTTGTTGTCAGTCATGGTGTTGCAATGTGTATGTCAAGTGTATGTTTGTTTTGTTTGAAAATGAGAAATGAGAACTTGGTGTCATTATCTCCAATTTCCAACTATGTGCCAAATGTGTGCCAGAGGGAAAAGACTGTGGGAGAAATAGGACAGCGGGAACAAGGATTGTAACCGAGTGAAATTTGCCCTTTTTAAAACTTCTATTTTTTTCTGAAATGTGGAGACAATGGGACAGTCACTTGATTGTTTGGGTACTTGATGATTTTACAAGTGGAATGAGAGAAGGAGAGTGATAGAGAATGGTAGGGTTTAGGAATAGGGATAATAGAACTTAGGAATAAGTGATTTGGTAATTAGGAGCATGGGCTTAGTGATTTTAGGGGATAGGGGGGAACTTAGGGAATGATAAAATAAAAGGAAAAAGAAGAAGAGGGAGTTAACTTGGTGAGAAAACAATGAATTTAAACCCTAGTAGCAAGTTTCTTGGAGGTATTTAAAAGGTAGGGTTTGATTGTTTTACACAAGCTTCATGAAATACACATCATCAACAAATGAAGTTCAACCTACTTGTACCAATGGAAATCCATGCATTTTGGGCGATCTTGGAGAAAAATTTTGAAGTATTTGGGCTTGTTGGCTGTATGCGCTGCGCGCCTGTCCGATGCGCCACACGCCTCTGATGCGCCGCGCCAGTGTATTTTTACACTATGAAAACTTGCCCAATGCGCCGCGCGCCTGCCCAACGCACCGCGCGCCACATAGTGCATTTTGCAGGAGGCATTTGGAGGCCTTCCCAATGTCCAAATTGGGTGAAAGATAGCTCGTTGGAAAGGGCTTTGGGTCTAATTTCCAACCCAGCTAGAATGTTTCAATTTGGAGTTCATTTTCCTTGTAAAAAATCAAATCTCCCAAGACTGGTCAAAACGTGCCAAATGAGGTTGCCTCAAGGCATAGTGTTGTTGCAGTCAACTTTTGAATGCCTTCCTCAACTCCAAATTGAGCTCATGATAGTTAATTGGAAAGATCGTTTTGTCTAGTTATCCTTTTACACATCAAGAAAGTTATTTGGCCAACCAAGATAGGAGAAAACGGGATATTCCCAAGGTCACTTCAAAGGTGCATCAATTCTCCCGAGGCGATAGTATTTTTGACATTTCTCTAAAACCATGAAACCTGTGTAAAAAGTGAAGGAGTTTTTTCTTCTTTGGTAGGCTATGGACAAAAACCTCTCTCAGTTATTCAAAATGAATCTTTTATTTCTATGGAACATCTTTTGAGTGAAACTTATCCCGATGTGTGAAACAAGGGATTTTGTCGAAATTAAGCAAAATGAAGGGGATAAGGGGCTTCTAAATTCTTGGGGAAATTTTTGGAAGTAGGGAGGGATGTTAGGAAGCAGGGGAAAGTGGAATCTCAATGAGTGAGTGAGGGGAAGGGGCCCAAAAGGGCAAAACACAGGCCCAACCTAGAATATTTCCAAGTTGTGGCAAGAAACTAGTGTTTGTGCAAAAATGAGGAATTTGGGGGATCTCAGTGATGGGAAGTGTTTAATAAGGTACATGAAGGATAGGGGAAGGTGTATGAACATCTGGATACAAGTTTTGCTGATGATTTGGCCATCCAAGAGAAATTGTCTTCAAAACCCTAGGAGAGGGAAATGAACCTTACCTAGGCACAACTGAGGCATGAACAAGGTATAAAATGACCCAATCGAACCTGACATGATGATAAAAACCTTCTAAATGATGATAGACTCAACTGAATAGTGACATAGACTGACATTTGGGCAACTTTGAAAGGGGTGAAATCAAACCCTAGACCTAATGCCTAGTGACCAAATTTTGCTTGAAGACTCATTGAAATGACAAAAATTTGATTTTGACACCTTAAAATCACTTGTAAGAGCATGTTTGATCACTAGAGGAAGGCTGCAAAGGCCGACACTAACATTGGCTCCAATGGGGATGGTAGCTCCTTGGAGGTGCCAAGAATGGCAGATCTATGGGAGAGCAGACCAGCGCCTTATCCATTGGGCAATGGAGTCAAAAACTCAAACTGAAATGCATGACTGAAAACTGATAACTTGATTACACAAATTGACTCTCACTCAACTAAGAACTGACTCGATACTTAAACACAACCGACAAACTGGAAATGATGCTCAAAGTAAAGCTTATTCATCAAAACCTATTCTAATAGTTTCATTCATCACCTGATCAAGTGAAATGAAACAACAAATGCAACCAAGTAAGTATTCCATCTGCTGTTCAAATTTTCCGCAAGTGCTCACTTATGAACAACAAGAGAGAACTACTGAAAGGCAACTCCCATGACAACTTGGAAATAGATCCGTTGGATGATATGGATCCTTGATCCACCTCCAAAAACACTACATAAGGATCTTGAAATTCAAGCACACTGGAACTTAGCTCATCTAATGGATTACTTCTCGTTTCCTCATACCATGAATGCAAACTTTGATCTGAGCCTTGTGACGAGACCTCTGCTGAAAATGACAGAGTAATCGGCTGCCGGATCAAATTCATATTGGCACATGTTTCAATCTCACATGTAGTCAATGGAGAAAGAAGTTGACTGCAAACCTCATCCAAAACATTAGCTATTGCATCATGAAAAATTTGAAAAGACTGTTGCAACGTATCCATTGAAAATGTATGACATCCTTCTAGCTGTTCATCTTTTTCTTGAGAGATTTTATGAAGATTCTGCCTTATAAACTGAAATGCTTCAAAACAAAAGGGTATATAATCTTCCTGCATCATCAAATCATTTATTTCTTCTTCCACACCTTCATCTGTAATCTTCCCTTCAATTTCATTTGGTGGCTGCAAATCTGATGCTACAGGCTGCTCAAGAATTTGGTTATCTATCTCATCCTCAACATTAACACTGAGAGATTGTTGATTTGTTATAGGTTGTTCATTTGAAGATTTACTATGCAATCTACCCTTCAAAAACTGAAATGATTCAAAACAGAATGGTACGGAGTCACCTTGAAT
>APFE031111793.1:31604-81509 GCA_000404065.3 Pinus taeda | reverse complement strand
CTGAAACGAATCAAAACAAAAAGGCAAAGATCCTTCACTTACTTCAAACTTTGATGCACTTTCCTCATCATTGTCATATCTGATTTGCATCGGTTGATCACTGTATTCGAGCTGCTGAAAGTGAACTTCCTCCTCCCACAAACTAGCTGTTGATTTGTCTGTAAGATTAGCTTTTGTTTGGAGAACATAATCATAATCATACTGATCAAACTGAGGCAATTCATCATCAAACATACACATCATATCAATAGCTCTCTCTTCTTCACAATGATCTATAAAACAATCACTATGACAACTGGGATCAGAAAAAAAATGTTTTGGGTTAGCTGCTTGTTCTTGAATGTCACTTTCATTTTTTACAGTCATTTTCTGCACCATCTCTTCTATTTCATATACGAAAAGATCAAGATTTTCCTCTGAAAGTGTTAGCTGCTCTGAAACACTCTTCTTTTCTTCTTCCTTCAACCTTGCCCTCAAGATCAGCAAATGAGCCTCTACATTCACTGCCTTGTTCTGCATCTTGTGAAGTGTTGCAATATCCTTTTCTCTTAGCTGAAACTCCATTTCCGGATCAAAGGCACTAGGGTAGTGCAAGAGAGCAGATCTAGGAGAAGGTCTTATATCAACTGGCATCGAATAATAAACTTGGCTAAATCTGGCAGAAAGCTGTTGTACTGTCTCCCCTAGCAGTGTTTTCAGCTGGTTATACTCTTCTATAATCAAGAAAAGGTTTTGTCCGATCATCCACCTGTCGAGAAAAACTTTGAAAAACTGCTGGAAATCTGAAATGCTTGCATCAGGCAAGGTTTTGAACCAACTCTTGACTTTGGCTTGCAAAGAAAGAGAAAAAGGCCTTATACTAACATCTTCGCTATCAACTTCAAAAAGGTCTAGAAAAGACTCAAAATTCTGCACATGTTGCTCAGCGTTGACATTCTTACTTTCACCATTGAACCTTGGCAAGTATAGATCATAGTTTTTGGGGAAAACATGGAGAACAGAAGGTAAAACAAGAGGTTTATACCGATTTGGAATTTTACAAGGTGTAGGGGTATGTATAGCAGGCATAGAATCAGTCTTGGTCTCTTGGGGCTCATCAATTTGAAGATGGTCATCACAAAATTTAGAAGAAAGGTCTTGATCAAGCTCAAAGGTATGCAAATCTTTGTTATTCACAATCTTCAAAGGGAAAGAATCAACTGCAGGCCGAGGATCTCTTCTCAAATACAGTATGCTTTGCAAAGCTTTCTTGACATTCTTGGGAAAAGAGAAGAAATAATTTATGACAAAGAACAAAATTTCTTGGATGAAATTCCAACTTGAATACCTGATCTGTCCATGTTGTCCTTTCATGTTTTTGCTGGTTGGGATCATCCTCCAGTGGAGTCTTTGGATCCGATCTCAAAAATGATTTAGAGTTACCAGGTGAATGATTTCAGCCTTGTCAGTGTATGATCGTTGTCCACCATCAACAATTAGATCTGAACTCGATACATGTACTGGGGCAATTTATAAGTTAAGTGTTACGATTACAAGCTAGATCGGAGATCGACTGAAGCAACGTTTATCTACTATGCACTTGCAGAGCAATGTGTAGTTCGAAGGCTACCTAGCATGACTTCCGACTCCGTTTGTAGCTATAAATCAAATAACACTAACAAGCAAACCAGTTCTTCCCCAGTATGGTCGACACTATGTTAGCGCTCAAATCTACCTTAGGCTTAAATAAGGTAAAACTCAAGGCTACATCAAACCACGCTCAGCCTCATAGATAGCCCTACAAGGACAGGAGAGGGCTCTCTCCGAGTCAATCTCGGCAAAAGGTAATCAATGAGGTCGAGATGACTGAATTGATAACTAATTTTAGGCTAGGTATGAAGTACAAGGAATTTGAAATTGAGTTTTTGAAGTTTTGTTGAATTCAAGGGAAAGGCAATTTTGGGTGCGAGGATGAGACACAGTTTTTGTAGAGGTCTATTTGGGGCAAGATAGGTGATTGTTTTGATGCTTTTAAAGAGAATGAATGGATAGATTTGACTGGTGAGAAGTTTAGGAGAGCAAGAAACTTTCAAGGATTCTCCATAAACAGATGAAAACATGGAAAATCAAACAAACTTAAAGGCAGAGCATAGCAAATTATGGATTCTACCTTAACACTTCATTTGTTCAATTGCAGAAGATAAGAGAAGGAAAGTGATACACATAAACAACTTAAAAATACTGAAAGAGGCACACCATCAACACATAAAGCCACATGAATCCCAAACAGTGCTGCAAAACCCTGGTCTTTCATTTGCCAAAATTGCAGATAAAATATGTACAATAGAGTGTCAAGCTATTCCCAAGAGTCCAACCTCTCCAACCCCTAAAAATGATTGAGAAATTACATCATATAGACCATCCTAACCCCTTTCTTTGCCTCTAGGAGTCGAGCTCATCATTCTAGGAGCTGTTTGAACTAACTCTAAACAAGGAACTGAAATCTAGGTAGTCAAACAACTTACCGCTATATGCTAGGAAACTGATTCATTCATTTAATTTTCACCTTTAGTGAATGAATCCTCTAGAAAAAGTAAAAATGTGCCAAAATTACATCATAGTTATTAAATTAGATCATGAAAATTCAAGAGTAGTATCAAGAAGCAAAACTGGTCAAAACTGGGCAAATTTCTAAGCTGAACAGTGAAAAATTGGCCAAACATCCCTATGCGCCGTGCGCCTGAGCTCTATGCGTCGCTCGCCTTTCAACCTACTTTTGGGGCACTTCCCGACATCCAAATTGAGCTCAGGTTGGCTTGCTAGAAAGCCCTGGATGTCAAATTTCCAACCCAAGTAGAATTTTCCAATTTGGTGTCCATTTGCCCCTCCAAAGTGCATTCTCACGGAAGTACTTCCTGCTGGTGCAAAAGGTGGCAGAAAGGTGATTTTCATGGTGTTTTTGAGCCTTTTGGTCACCCAGATCTTAATGAAATTCTTTGGCAATAGCTGAGCATGTATAATTCATCATGAAAAATCCAAAACTACAATCCATTTGTGATTTGGAGCTCCCAATCTTATGGGTCGCGCGCAGCGCGCTACGCGTTGAGCTGAAAAACCTGTTTTGCAAGCCAAAAATTTCAAAATGACAAAGTTTTCTCCAAATTCCTTGAAATTTGGGCTGAAGGTGCTGCATCAAGTGCCATGCTCAGCCAAAGAAGATTCAGCTAAGATTCGGAGCCGATCTTTCCTTTTACTCCGTTTTATTGTCTTCCTGGTGCATGCAGTTCATTTGTGGAATCTCTGTCTTGGTTGTATGATGTGTTGTTTTCAGTCATGGTGTTGCAATGTGTATGTCAAGCGTATGTTTGGTTTGTTTGAAAATGAGAAATGAGAACTTGGTGTCATTATCTCCAATTTCCAACTATGTTCCAAATGTGTGCCAAAGGGAAAAGACTGTGGGAGAAATAGGACAACGGGAACAAGGATTGTAACCGAGTGAAATTTTCCCTTTTTAAAACTTTTGATTTGTCTGAAATGTGGAGACAATGGGACAGTCACTTGATTGTTTGGGGACTTGAGGATTTTACAAGTGGAATGAGAGAAGGAGAGTGATAGGGAATGGTAGGGTTTAGGAATAGGGATAATAAAACTTAGGAATAAGTGACTTGGGAATTGGGAGCATGGGCTTAGTGATTTTAGGGGATAGGGGGGAACTTAGGGAATGATAAAATCAAAGGACAAAGAAGATGAGGGAGTGAACTTGGTGACAAAACAATGAATTGAAACCCTAGTATCAAGTTTCTTAGAGGTATTTAAAAGGTAGGGTTTGATTGTTTTACACAAGCTTCATGAAATACACATCATCAACAACCAACCATTAATCTTGGATGAAAAAAAATGGATGAAGTTCAACCTACTTGTACCAATGGCAGTCCATGCATTTTGGGCGATCTTGGAGCAAATTTTTGAAGTTTTTGAGCTTGTTGGTTGTATGCGTCGTGTGCCTGCCCAACACGCCGCGCGCCTCTGATGCACTGTGCCAGTGTATTTTTACACTGTGAAAACTTGCCCAATGCGCCGCGTGCTTGCCCAACGCGCTACGCACCACATAGTGCATTTTACAGGAGGTGTTTGGAGGCCTTCTTGGTGTCCAAATTCGACGCAGGATAGCTTTTGGGAAAGGTATTTGAGTCTAATTTCCAACCAAACCTAATAATTTTAATTTGGAGTTCATTTGCCTTGTGAAAAATTAAATCTTCCAAGACTGGTCAAAATGTGCCAAATGAGGTTGCCTCAAGGAAGAGTGTTGTTGCAGTCAACTTGTGAGTGCCTTCCTCAACTCCAAATGGAGCTCATGATATTTCATTGGAAATATATTTTTGTCTAGTTATCCTTTGATGCATCAAGAAAGTTATTTGGCCAAGCAAGCTAGGAGAAAACTTTATTTTCCCAAGGTCACTTCAGAGGTGCATCAATTCTCCCGAGGCGATTGTATTTTTGACATTTCTCTAAAACCATGACACCTGTGTAAAACGTGAAGGAGTTTTTTCTTCTTTGGAATTTTGTGGACACAAACCTCTCTCAGTGTTTCAAAATTCATCTTTTATTGCTCTGGAACATCTTTTGAGTGAAACTTATCCCGATGTGTGAAACAAGGGATTTTTTCGAAATGAAGCGAAATGAAGGGGATAAGGGGCTTCTAAATTCTTGGGGAAATTTTTGGAAGTAGGGCGGGATGTTAGGAAGCAGGCGAAAGTGGAATCTCAGAGATTGAGTGAGGGGAAGGGGTCCAAAAGGGAAAAACACAGGCCCAACCTAGAAGATTTCCAAGTTGTGGCAAGAAACTAGGGTTTGTGCAAAAATGAGGAATTTGGGGGATCTCAGTGATGGGAAGTGTTTAATAAGGTACATTAAGGATAAGGGAAGGTGTATGCACATCTGGATACAAGTTTTGCTAATGATTTGGCCATCCAAGAGAAATTGTCTTCAAAACCCTAGGAGAGGGAAATGAACCTTACCTAGGCACAACTGAGGCATGAACAAGGTGTAAAATGACCCAATGGAACCTGACATGATGATAACAACCTTCTGAATGATGATAGAATCAGCGGAATAGTGACATAGACTGAAATTTGGGCAACTTTGAAAGGAGTGAAATCAAACCCTAGACCTAATGCCTAGTGACCAAATTTTGCTTGAAGACTCATTGAAATGACAAAAATTTGATTTTGACACCTTAAAATCACTTGTAAGAGCATGTTTGATCACTGTAGGAAGGCTACAAAGACTGACACTAACACCCTCCTTGGATTTGAAGGAAGTCTTCCACACATCGAAGGGTTCGATTGGTACTTGGTGATATCCGGACTTCAGGTCAATATTGCTAAAAGATTTGGCCCCCTTGAGCTGGCCCCAAAGGTTATCAATCCATGGTATTGGATACCTATTCTGGAAAACGATCTTATTCAATGCCCAATAGTCAATACATAGTATCGAAGACTTCTATACCAACACGATCGGGCTCCCATAGGGTGATGAACTTGACCTGATGTGCCCTTTTGACAACAACTCCTAAATCTACGTCTTGATTTCATCATTATCTAGAACATAGAGTCGATAGATTGGCCCGTTGGGTAGTGGTGCACCTAGGGTCAGATCGATGGAGTGCTTAACTTGACAATGTAGGGGTACCCCTATGACTGAGGTGAATATGTCCCTATACTACTCCATGACCTTTTCCATCTACTCCTGCCATGTGGAGGAGCCATGTCTGGAGGTCGTGGATGTGACCACAATATTCTTCTTGGCCCAAGGGAAAATCATAGGGAAGACACATTTCCCAGTCTGGGAAATGATCTTACTGCATTGCTTCACAAAGATCAAAGAGATGGTGATAGTCAGTGCAACCTACGGTTTCTTGAATAACTTATTGCCTAAATAAATAAGAAAAATGTGATGCCTAGACTCATACACACCATTACGTTTCCACAAGTATGGTTGGATTAATAATACATCACAAACTTCAAGAGGAGATACATCACATAATACCTCATCTGTGAAGGGCTTGGTGTTGTTTGGAAGGTGACACTCCTGACTAATGCAAAGATATCATCCTTGGTGAAGCAAGTTGATGGTGTACAAATATGGGTGTGGTGTGGTTACTAGGCCCATCCACTTCATGACCTACTTTGAAATGAGGTTATTTTGGCTTCTGCTGTCAACAATGAACTGCAACAGAGAACCCTTCACCCACATATTTGAGTGGAAGAGCCGCTCCCCCCCTATGGATCTTCGGGCTCAATTTTTTGGATCATGGTGGTGGTAACAGTGGCAATGGGATCCACATCAATAATCTGCTTCCCTTTTTCAATCCCCTTGTCGAGTTCTAACTTAGAGTCGGAACATGCATTAGATTCAAAAGCTTTCATCTCAACCACGAGTGAATGCTTGGCTCGACACTCACTTATGTTGGGAGTGGAGCTCTTATGGAACTCAAACCATTTCCTTGTTTCCTTCTTTGTCTTTGTGTTTTTTTTATTTTTGTGTGGCTCTGGTGATTAATCCTAGGTTGCCTCGCCTTAAATTTGTCCTTTGTTCTACAATTTCGGGGTGCCTTTCCCTTACTTCAGATTCACAGATCCAAAGTCTTGCTTCTGTTTAAATTTCTGGTCGACCTTCATAGTGTATTGATAGGGGGTTCCAAGTGAGGAGATGTTCAGGAACTCCATCTCGTCCATGATGTTCTTGTGTAGATAGCCCCAATACTTGAGTACCAAATGCTGCTCAAAATCCTTTATACCCAACTTTGTGCGAAGGGTATGAAAAATATTTGTGAACTCCATCACATCTTGGTGCCTTCCCTACCACAACATGGTCCACTTTATGTATTTACCTTCATAGCTCCCGCTAGGGAAATATTGTTCCTTGATGGCATCTCAAAAATAATTCCAAGTGGGTGCAGGAGTGGCAAATCCACAATGGCTGTTGGATGAAGATCACGTTGGGGTTCGCAATATCGGCTTATAATTTAGCCCTTCATTACATTTATTGTCAACCAGGGGTTTGTCTAGTTATTTCAAGGTTATCTTGTAAGGTCCATGCAAGCTACAGGTTCCCTACCCAGTATTGATCATCTAATAAATACTCATAAAGCCATTGGCCCAAAATAATTCTAATTCAATTCAGCATTATCCATCTAAGATAACAGTGGCAACAACGAAAGCATCAACAACAATATTAACAACAACTCTAACTAACAACAATCCTGAATAATAACAAAAGGGAATGAATCATGATAATAAAAATAAAAACAATACAAACAATAGCATGTATAACTACCACACAAGCTTCTTCCAACAAAACCTTATCAAAAGAGTGGGTCCACCTCTTCGCTCAGGGTTGTGGCCAAGGAATTATAAACCTCACAAAATTAACAATATGCTTCTGGTCTTATTAAATTGCACAAAGAGTTACAAAATGTAAGTCTAACTGATACACAAAGGAAAAGAGATTATCTCGTGTCTTTCCATGTGTGCCATACTTATACACAATTGGTATTACATGAATAACATGACTAACAAATTCAAAAATATGTGGTAATACAAAATATACGAAAAATATACAACAATTTCACAAGTACAAAATAGGGTAAAAGGATAGTAACAACGCTTGATCCGCCAACTATCCAAGTAGTTGATTAGTTGATAGCTTAATTATCGAATAGTGGAACCAATCCATAGTAAGTAGCATCATGACAGATCCTGCTCTGCTAAAGATGGTATCCTATTCAAATTGTTGAGTAATTTGCAAAAGAATCTTGTTAGCAAGTCGTTCAAATATCAATCCCCTATAATTGCCTCTTAATTAATCAAAAAATCAAGAAGACATGCAAGAAAGGTGTACCTTCAATAATCAAGATGTAAAGTAACCTCATAGATACCAAAAAGGGATATAAAGCAGGTGAAAAGGGATAAATGGGAGTGGGTAAAAATAGGCAATTCCTTTTGCCAACATCTCCCCACAACTGGCTTGGTTGCATGTTCTCATGTAGGTCACTTTCGTCGCAAGTCTGGGTTGGATCCACTATGGCTAGGATGGATCTTGGTGAGGTCATACTATTTTTTCATATCGATCCCAGGTAACTGATATCCATTTGTGAGAATAATGTCCTTCCACTAGTCATCGACCACTTCATAAGATGGCTTGTATTGATCAGAAGGTAACCAAATAATAGGGAAATGGAACCTCAATACCAGCCAATTGACCCCACAATGCTATATGCAAGAAATATACCTTGGAAATCTATCCAATGCTCTTGCAAAATTAGGCTCCCTAAAGGGTTCCCGTTCCCTTACTTCTGAATGAAAGTATCCAACATTTTTTACAAGCATCCTTAGCTTCTTCCCTAAAAGCATAGATTTGTTTCGTGCATAGATTGACACACCATTGTTGTGTGTCAAGAATACGGTCCCTCCAACCTTGTAGCCTTAGGAACTGATGGTGTTTAGTAAAAATGGCCCCTAATTGATAATTCTCTTATTGAACCATCAATATACACTTTTCTTGGTTTGCTTCAAATGTGTCAAAGGCCTTCTTCCATTTAACTTGATTAATCACAGAGGATGTAAAAGCGCTTAATTTAACATCTCCCACAAATGGTACCGGGTTAAATGTCTGATGAGCCTTCAATATAGTCATGCATATAGAGTTCTTACAATAGGCATTGGTAAATATGATTATTATATTTTGAAATTCTCAATAATTGCATGGGGTCCTCTATCTTATGACTAAACTCCTGATGAATGTTATCTAAATAGAAAAATAAATATTGTTCATGAAGAAAAAGAGAGTAAATATTAGCAGGGGGCCTATGCCAACATCTCTTAAGCTATAATAAACGTTTCATTCTTATAATTAACAGTTTGAAGAGTCCATGGTTTATAAGGGTAGACAATGCTTGGCGCAAGCAGCACCTAGACTGGTCCATCAGTTGTAAATTTCCCGAAAGGAAAAAGGGAATATTCACAGCATGTAATTGACAGAATTGAAGACTAGCTAGGAGCTTAAAATGACATTTAAAAATAATATAAAACTCACCTTCACAAGTGATGTACCGTAATATAAAATATGCAACATCCCATCAAGGTCATGGTAACGACGATTTGTCATACCCTATTCCTTTCTACACCAGATTTTCTCCTTCCTATAAAAACAACACTGGAAACTCTAGCAAGGTGACCTTCCTAGTAAACCACTTTTGTCCCTCTTGTGGTAATCCACTGATTCTCTAATGGCTTCTTCGATCATTTGAATTTCCATCCCCTGAAACCTTAAGTTGTTTCCCTCCAAATTTATTACAAATTCAATCATTATTCCTTCATCAAATCCCTGTAATCGCTCAAAATAAATGTGCCAACTAGCATTTTGAAATGTTTGCCATAATTTTGGGTGAACCTGTACTTTCTTTGTATTCTTGGGTTCACATCTGATGGTATGAATTCCCATTATATCTATCAATTAACCTATAATATCACTTGTTGTAACAACAAGCCGTTGAAGGAATAGTTAGCCGAGAAATTCCAAGGTGGTGAAATGGCGATAAGGGAGGCGAGTCCAGAAGGGGATTATGCTAAAACAACGGTATGGTTATGGTAAGAAGGGTAGAATCACTGTAATAATTACAATGCATTGGGGATAGAAACAATTAAATGCTAGTATATGTGTAAATGAATGGGGTACCATCAAATAAATGAAGATATGGTACAAGTGGATAATGATACAATATTAATGAGGTATGAATAATAACAATATGATGGTACCATCATTAATTAAATGCAGTATAACCTCCCCCCAACTGAGGCATGGCCATCCCATCCACGATAAATCATGTCATCATTGAAAATGTTAATAAAGTTTGCAAAGTCATTCGAGGGTGTACCTGACAACTTACCTTAGTGGAGTATCAACATCGGCATATTATCGACACCTGTGGAGTATCAACATCAAAAAAGTATCAGTATCGACAAAGAAACTAGGATGTTGTGACTGGAGTAGCAGTAGGGGAAAAAGAATTGGGATGTTGCAACTAGAGTAGAAGTAGGGGAAAAAGAACTGGGATGCTGCAACTACAGTAGATTCAACAAGGGAAAAAGAACTGGGAGTTTGCAACTAGAGTAGCAACAAGGGAAAAATAACTGTGAGAAAACATTTTATTATTATTGCTGTTGTTAACAATTATTATTATTATTTAACTATATTTTTTTATTATTATTAAAGAATAAGCATTTATACAACAAGAGATGCATGAGAAGAATCCCCTACACTAATGCCTTAAAAACCAGAATCATCAGAGAATTGTCTAATGAAGGAGTCTCTAGAGGCTAGATGGTGATACAACTTGAGGTGAGGTCCATTTGCAAGCAGAGGAGTGTGTGCACCATCTATTGTTATAAGTTTAATAGTTCCATTGTAAAAGACTGTGTCGACCTCATATGGAGACAACCATCTTGAACATAGCTTTCCTTTAAAATCCTTGAACAAGGAATCATAGAGTAACTCCCAATCTTCTCTTTGAAACACCTTCTTCTTAATAAATTTATCATGACACTTGGTTCGCTACTGCTGGATAGTGGAAATGTTCTGTACAACTTTTAAACAGATTTCATCTAATTCATTGAGTTTATTCAGTTGGTGTCTCTGAACTATAGTAAGATCTAGGCCTACTTCAATAGTTTTCCTTAGTGTTTTGACTTCAAATTCAATCGAAAAAAGAGGAGAATTTCCATACACAACTTCATATGGTGAAAATCTCATCGTATTTTGCCATATGGTTTTGTATGCCCAAAGTGCTTCAGGGAGCTTTTTAACCCAATTTTGGTGATGGTTAGCCACATTTTTTGTAAGAATATTTTATAATACTTTATTTGTACTTTTTATCTGACCATTTGCCTAAGGATGATATGGGGATGTCACCCAATCTTTGATTCCAAATTTCTTCAGAATCCCTACTATTGAATGTGATGTAAACTTTGCTCCCCCATATGAAACTATTTCCCTTGGAATTCCATACCGAGCGAAAATTTATTCAAATCAGAAGTTTGAGACAACTTGTTAAGTGGCTTTCAAAATAACCTTAGCTTCAACCCACTTCATTACATAATATGTACATACAAGGATGTGGACCTTTCAGCGAGAAGGAGGATTAAATGGCCCCACGAAAATCAATGACCTACTTCTCAAAGACCTCGAGAACTAGTTGAGTCTTTAGTGGCATTTCATCTGAGAAAATAGGTTGGCCCATTCGTTGACAACTATCACACCCCTAACCATATCTTCTACCATCCTGAAATATATAAGGCCAATAATATCCCATCTGCAACACCTTGTGATTGGTCCTTTTATCAGTGAAGTGTTTCCCACACTGTTCATCGTGAGCAGCCTTCAGAACATCATAGATTTCATCTTCACTCACACAACGTCAAATTTGCTAATCCGGTCTAATGTACAAGAGGTACACTTCTATCCATGTGTAACGCACACTTTGTTGAATAATCCTTCGTTGTTCCCTATGTGACAAATGGTGAGGTACTTTTCTTACAGCGATATAGTTACCAACATCTGCATACCAAGGAGTGTAAGTAGACATTGCAAAAATATGTTCATAAGGAAAAATATCTTCTACAAGTGTATCCTCACTATTTATATTTATTCTAGACAAGAAATCTGTTACAATATTATTCCTTCCTGGTTTATTGACAATAACAATGTCAAATTCTTGTAACAATAGCAATCACCTTGTGATTTTTCCATGAGTTATAGGTTTATTCATCATATACCTAATGGTTGAATGATCTGTTCGCACAAAGGTGGAGTAACCTGTAATATAATGTTGGAATTTGTTAATAACATAAATGACAACCAAAAATTATTTTTCAGTTACTTTGTAATTGAGCTCAGTAGGCATTAAATTCTTGTTGATGTAATACATTGCATATGGTTTCTTGTCTTCTTGTTGTCCTAATACTGCCCCAATGCAATGTGATAAGAATCCGTAAAAATATGGAGTGGAAGTTTCCAATCGGGGTCATGCAACACTGGAGCCTTACAGATTAGTCTCTTGATTCCTAAAAAAGTAGATTCACAAGGATAAGACCAGACAAACTTCGCATCTTTAGACAACAATTGAAAAAGTGGAGATGCTATTTTAGAATTTTTCTATAAAACATCGATAATATCCAGCATAACCAATAAAGCTACGTATCGTTGTATGTGTCTTCAAAGTAGGAAAATTTAAGATTATCTTGAACTTACCAGGGTCAACCTATATTCCTACAGCTGAAATTATACGCCCCAAGACTACACCTTCTTCCATCATCATATGACATTTCTCTGTGCTAAGAGAAATGTGAGTGTAGGTTTTAATGCCGTGCAAAAACTATGCGCATACAAATTCTAAAAATAGAAAATAAAGAATGGTGAGAGCAGAAAACATAAAATATAGAACAAATATACACAAATATTTTCTCTTGGATCCCAAAATCGGGACTATTAAACTAATTTTTCATTATATTCTTTTCAATGTTATAATAAATTCATATATATATTATATATATATATACATACATGTCGAAGCATCCATAAACCCTAATCCATTAACCCTGGGTTAGAACATAACCATAGTTCCCTTGACCAGATCTAAAAAATACCATGGACAGAAAACCACCATGCCCAAAACCATGTGTGAAATCCATGCACAAAACCATAGGTAGGTCTGTCGACCTAATATAGAGTCCATTTTTTTTTTCCTAGGGCGCTCCTCCGAACCCTATACAGGGGGGCTACCGCCCCCCTGCATACCCCCAACAAGTGAGGAAACTGTCCCCCCTGTGACCCCACCGCACATGGGGTAGTCAAGGAAAGAATATAACACACACCAAACATTCTCCCACTTGTTTTCTTTTTACAGGGGGCACAAGAGAGCTTAGTCATTGATACAACCCTGAAATTCCCATCATTTCTCTACACCAAGAGAACTTCTCAGTGCTCATTGACTTTGTCAATGTATCTACAATATTCTTCAAAGTTTTCACCTTTACCAGCAACACCTTTTTATCCTCAACCATATCCCTCACAAGGTGATACTGAACATCGAGGTGCTTTGTCTTTGAATCATAAGTAGGGTTCTTTGCTAATAAAATTGCACATTGGCTGTCATAGTCTTTCCTTATAGCTCATTGTACTAACCCCATACTTGAACAAAATATCTACAACCAAACTGCTTCCTTGCTCGCATGAATGGTTGCCATGTATTATGCCTTTGTAGTTTAAAGGGCCACTACAGAATTTTTCTTAATCATCCAACTAACTGCACCTCCAAATAGGTTAAACACATACCCACTTGTAGATCTTCTCTTATCCAAATCTCTAGCCTAGTCTGCATCAACAAAGCCACCGATGTCCAAAACTCTATCCAATCCTGGTCTTCCTTGGTAGCACAAACCATAATCACTAGTGCCACGCAAATAATTGAAAACCCGCTTCACTGTTGTCCAATGCTCCTTCCCTAGTTTTGACATAAAATTGCTCAATACTCCCACTGCATGTGCAATGCATGGTCTAGTACAGAACATTGCATACATCAGGCTAGTCACTACACTTGCATATGGAACATAGGACATGTCCTCTTCCTATTCTTTTGTCTTGGGACATTGTTCAATATATAACTTTACACCTACAAGAATAGGAACCTTCACCAGTTTACTATCCTACATATTAAACCTCTGCAGTATTGTCTTGACATAGTTCCTCTCATTTAATTTCCATGCCCAAAGTACAGTTTGCAACACCAAGATCTTTCATGTCGAATTTGGAGGAAAATTGGGTCTTCAAATCCTACATAATTTCATTGCTATTTCCAACCAACAACATGTCATCCACATATAAGACCAAATAAATAACACGGTCACCAATTAATTCAAAATACACACAATGATCTGCTTTTCTTCTAGTAAAGCCAAGTCCCCACATAAATGTATCAATTTTTTGATACCACATCCTTGGTGACTGTTTTAACCCATACGTAGACTTTTTTAATTTTCATATTTGTTGTTTCTTACCCTTCACCACAAAGCGTTCAAGTTCCTTCATGTATATCTCTTCTTCTAGATCCCTGTGAAGAAATGTTGTCTTCACATCCATATGTTCTACCTCAAAATCAAAAGTAGCAACAACAGATAAAAGTAATCTAATAGAAGCTACCTTGGCAACAGCAGAAAAAATATCACCAAAATCAATTCCCAACACCTAGGAATAACCTTTTTCTACCAACCGAGCTTTGTATTTCTCCACCTTGCCTTTTGCATTCATCTTCTTCTTAAACACCCATTTGTTGCCAATGGGTTTCCTTCCATCCAACAACTGCACCAGATCCCAAGCCTCATTTTTGTGCAAAGATGACATTTCATCAACCATGGCCTCTTTCTAGAGTTTTCCATCCTCTAAATCTACAACTTCCCTCACAGTTCTGGGATCATGATCAATAATAGATAAAGAAAATTTTGAATAGAAAGTAGATGTATTATACCTTTCTGGCTTCCTTTTTTCTCAAACTGATCTTCTCACAACTGGAGTTTGAGGCTCTTCATCTTTTGATTCCTCTTATATTGTAGATTTTGATTCTTCCTCCTTTAGCTCAAACTCAATCTTCTCAGGTTCCTTTGGTAGGACTTCATGTTTAATAACATATTTAACCTCTCTCAACACCACATCTCAGTTGTACACAACCTTCCTTGTTTCTGGGTTCCAAAGCTTATAACCAGTTAAACCATCCTTATACCCAATAAAGATGCACCTTTCAGATTTACTATCCAACTTTGTTCTTTTCTCTTTTGGCACATGTACATATGCATCACATCTAAATACCCTCAAATGTGAAAGAGAAGGTTTCTTACTGGTCCATACCTCTTGTGGAGTCTTATCCTCCAACACTGATGAAGGTGATCTGTTGACCAAGTAACATGAAATCTCCACTGCCTCTACCCATAATTCCTACCCTAACCTGACACCACTGAGAATTATTCTTGCCTTTTCCATCAACATCCTATTCATTCTTTCTAGAACTCCATTTTTTAGAGGTGTGTATGGAGTAGTCTTCTATCATGTTATATCACACTTCTTATAGAACTCTTCAAATTCCTTCTTGCGAAACTCTCCACCATTATTTGTCCTAAACACATTTATCTACTTCTCTATCTGGTTTTCCATCAGAGCCTTAAATTCTTTAAACCTGATAAAGACTTTAGATTTCTTCCTGAGGAAATATATCCATGTATTCCTTAAGAAAACATCTATAAATGATACATAGTACACAGGCTCACCCAGTGATGGAATCGAAATAGGTCCAAACACATCACTGTGCACAAGCTCTAATATCTATTTCACCCTCTTAACACTAGAGGGGAAACTCACCTAATTTTGCTTCCCATATACACAATTTTCACAAAAATCAAAATCTAGAGAGAAATTAGACATACCTTCTATTATACCATTACCATGAAGTATTTGAAGGCCCTTTTCTCCAATATGTCCAAGCCTTTGATGGCATAGCATGGTCTTTTCTCCAGAGACCACTATATTTTCTGCTCCACTATCAAGAACCATAGAACTGTTGCACCCATAAATAAGCATTCTACCTTGAAGCTTGTACAGAGTTCCAATCTAAACTCCCTGCATCAATACCAGTGCTCCCAAACCATCTTGCAGGTATCTTTCTCAAACACTATTTTTACACCTACATCATCTAGCCTGCTTACAGAAATCAGATTTCTAGCCAATGCTGGTATATGTAGAACACCGAGAAGTGTTCTAATCCTTCCACCTTGCAACTTCAACTTAACTTTTCTGCGACTGATGATTCCAGCCTTCCTGTCATCCCCTAAGAGGACAACACCAACATCATATTTCTCATACTCGCAGAACCATTCCCTATAGGGAGTGAAGTGAAAGGATGAACCTGAGTTAATCAACCATGCCTCATGATCTACATGTGTACTTGAAAAAGAAACCAAGTACACATCCCCACCTTCATCTGAGGTGTTTTTTGCCTTTGCAGAAGGAGCATCATCATATCCCTTTCCCTTTTCAGGAGCTTTAGATTTACAATCCCTTTTGAAGTGCCCTTCCTTTCCGCATTTCCAGCACACCTTTACAGGTTTTCCTAGGGATTTAGATCTCCCTCTAGATTTAGATCTCCCACTCGAGGACTTATTTTTGTTTCTATTATGGGATTATCCTTGTACAAACAAGGCATCACCATTCTGGCCCTCCATATTTTTCGTCCCATCTCCTCCAACAGCGAGGATGAGACTATTTCATCTTACTGCAAGGTAGTTGCATTACTACCTATTGCAACAACCAAACTATCCCATGAATCTAATAGAGAACACAAAAAACTCATGCACTTATCCTCATCTGAGATTTTAATATCAATAGATAATAACTGGCTTACCATAATATTAAAGACGTTTAGATGCTATATCACCGAGTCTCCATCTTTCATCCTCAGGTTATACATCTTTTTCCATAGGAACAATTTATTCACCAGAGACTTAGACTGGTACAAAGTCCCTAACTTGTCCCACAAAGCCTTTGCCAAAGATTCCCCTGATACATTTAGCAATACTGAATCTGAGACACACAATCGTATTGTGCTCTTTACTTTCCGATCCAACTTTTCCCAGTCTTTAGTGACATTTCTTTTGGTTTAGTACCTAGATCTACCATGATCCACTGATATTTATCCACCAACAAATCCTCCATCTTGAGTTTCCACAACTCAAAAATCTAACCATTAAATTTCCCAATCTCTATCTTTCCACTTCCCGCCATCTTCTTTCACCACAAGAATCGATCCCACAGATCTCCCACTGAATAGGGTCTACCACAAACCGGAGTAAAACCCCTTAGCAGCAAAGGCACCCCCTTGAAGCCAAAATAAATCTGATACCAAATGTAGGTTTTAACCCCATACATAAATTACCTACATACGAATACTAAAAATATAAAATAAACAATGGTGAGAGCATAAAACATAAAAAAATATACATAGATATTTCCCCTAGATCCCAAAACAGGGACTACCATATTGAATTTTCATTATATTCTTTTCAATGTTAGAATACATATATATACATGCCGAAGCATTCATAAACCGCAATCCATTAACCCTAGGTTATAACATAATCATAGTTTGCTTGTCTGGATCTACAAAATACCATGGACATAAAACCATCATGCCCAAAACCATGTGTGAAACATGCACAAAACCATAGGTAGGTCCGCCCACCTAATATAGGGTCCAAAGAAAAAGCTTCCCATGGTGTTGCCTTGGACCCTGTGCAAGGGAGCTACTGCCCCCCTACATACCCCTTGATGGGGGGGAAACTACCCCCCCTGTGACCCCCATACGCATGGGGTAGTCTTAGAAAGAACATAACACACACCCAACAGTGAGTCTGCATGCATCACTTGAGTACCTTTTCCAGGTTTGCCAAAGGTTATTCAAAAGAAGCACCATAGGGAGTGAAATCATCCATGTAAATTTCAACATTGTCATTAATAAAATCAAAGAAGGTTCCCAATATTGCCCATTGGAGGGTGGAAGGTGCATTTTAAATTCCAAAAGGTAGGACTCGGTATGAAAAATTTCCCCATGGGAAAGTATAAATGTTGTTATCTTGATCTTCAACCTAGATCTGGTTATATCCATTGAATCCATCAAGGAAAGAAAACAATTTCTTTCCAATGAGTGTGTCAAGAACCTGGTCAATAAAGGGTAAGGGAAAATTATACTACTGGGTAGCTTTATTTAATTCCCTATAATCAACTTAGATCCTTCACTTTCCATTTTTCTTTGGGACTATGACTAGTGGGTATACCCATTGGCTATCAGAAATTGGATAAATAAACCCGACATCCAATATCTTATGCAATTCTTCTTTAACAATGTTTTTCAGAGTAGGATTCATTCTCCTTTGAGCCTGGCGAACATGATGATACTCTTCTCTTATGTATATGTGATGGGTACATAAGTCAGGATGGATTCCCTTCATATCTGTATATTCCCAAAAAAAGGCTTCTATCTCTTTCCCGAGAATTCACAATAATTATTTAGTTTGAGAGGATGACATCTTGGGGTTAATATTCAAGGTTTTCCCTTGATCAATCTATATTGAAACATTTCTATGGACTACTTTTATAAGAACACTTTCAGTTTCTATTTCTATTTTACTAGCTTCTTTGGTGGCACAACTCATAGCAGTTTTCAACAATCGTTGGGTCGAGCAAGAAACAAAGCTGGAATTGCTAATAAAATCATGTTTCGTTTCTTCCTTAAAAAAAAGATATTTCCTAATGCTAAGAATTAGTCTAATATCTTCATATTTTGGTTCATATTCATTCCAAAATGGTGACTCACGTTTTGGACTAGATTCAGATTTGACCGATGGGGTTGGTTCCACAGGTGGGTAAAGAACAAGATTATTCATAATTTCCCCATTCAATATTACCATGTTTCTAGAACGACACCCAATTTGGGCATCGGATGTAGCGATGCATGGTCATCCAAAGATTAATGGGTGTCCCCCCACTCATGATTAAGTGTGTAAGTCTAAGAGATCGATGGGTATTCCCAAGAATCCACGAAAATGATCACATCTTCCAATTTCCCTATTGTTTTTAGGGTGGATTGATCTGTAAGTTCTAGAACTGTTGGAGTTGCTTTAAGGTCAAATAGGCCAAGGGAAAGCATGGTTTTTTAAGTTATAACATTAATTTCTACCCCAAGGTCTAGTAGAACTTTTGGGATGTTAACACGATTGATTTGAACTAGTAAAGATCGGGTTACCTAGATCGTTGTATTTAACAAGTGTAATTTTTTCTAACATCATGTATGATAATCTCCCCATGATGTGGAAAATGAGTGGTTCTTTTGGCTTTCGCCTAGGTTTCTTTAAGCACAAACCCTTGATATTTTTAGCATAAATAAGAACATCTTTCATAGCTTGGAGCAATGGAATTTTAACAAATAGATTTTGTAGTTCTTCTAAAAGATCAAAATTGGGTTGAGGAACAAGTTTACTTAGAGATAATATCTCAGGATAGGGTGGGCCTATGTGACTCCCTTGAGTAACAATTGTTTTAGTGCTGGGTTGTTGTACTACTTCACTTGAAACAATAGTTTGTTTTGATTTACCACTAACTATCCCAAAGGAATGTACGATTTCTGATTCTGATGACGAGGCTTCACCCTTAGTTCAGTCAATGATTATTATCAAAGTAATTGTATTCACCACTAGCGCGGATCTAAGATTCAACTCATTACATTCTGAGTTGGTGATACAATATGCAAGGAGGTTGAGTGCTTTAGTTTGTTGGACACCCTTATTATTCGGATTTGGATTTGTTTGAATAGGCAGTTAAGGATGAAAAGGAGAAGCGTAGGCAAAGGCATTCAGTGGGAGTTGTAATTATTTTTGTGTTGGTGGTTGTCGAAATTGATTTGTAGGAAAAAGGGTCCCACGTGAGTTATGATACCAAGAAGGATCTTGGTCAGGTGGTGAGCACTAGTATTGCAACAATAATGTTGCAACTCTTGGGGCATCCTTCTTTACTTTTATCAACCTGGTAGTCGTAGTAAACTTGGAAGCGACGGTGTTGTATGCACAAGTACTAGCTCTTACTACAGGCTATCACTTGGTCAGCTGGCGCAAGTTCACTAGGATCTTAAGCCAACTTCTATGAGTTCTCAGAAGAAGCTTTCATCTATGATGAAAGAAAGCTAACTCTACAGAGGCTACTCTATTCACAAAAGGAGAAGGAAAACTGAAATATAACACAAACCCTAGCAAACCCTGATTTACCTATTAACCCTCCTTGTGCAAGAAAAGAGATGAAAAATAATGAAATGAGTGCCATTGTCTAATGGAAAGGTAAATTGCATTTATTAAAGCTACTTCTGAAAAGAAATGAGAAGAAAACATCTTTTTGTGCTTTTGAGTGTTTTTATGTGAAATTATTATGCTCGTGATTTATTTGGTTGTGATTGTGCAGAGGTTTGGTAGTGAAAGAAGGTGGATTTGGTTGTTGCGGAGGTGGAGGAAGGTGTGGAGAGGTCCTAAGAAGCCCCTAGTACCCTTATAAAGACTTTCATAGTGATCGGACTTCGAAAAATCACTCACAGGAAATTCTATAGGAGGCTGCAAGGAATCTACAGGAGGATCTACAAGAGGAGGCCGAGAGCTATTTTTGGAGTTTTGAGGGTGGGAAAATGATAGGAAATGGGAAGTGAAGGCTAGATGAAGGTGTTGAGTGTCTATAACTTGTCAAGGAAGATCAAGGACAAGCATGATGGTTGGAATTGTTCAAATGGCAAGAAAGAAGCTTATGAAGAAAACGCAAAAATTAGGGTAGATTGGTGAAATGTTGCAAATGACTTGGGAAATCTATGAGAAATAAGCTGGTGCTAGATGTTTTATGGATGTATAGTGAGATGAGATGTCCTACGAGAGATCTACACATTTACTTATCAAAACTGAGCGAGAAAAAACTAGTTGTACTATGAAAATAGAAATATCACTCGTTAACCTAATTCCTAACCTAGAAACAGAAAATGTTGAACGATAACCTATGAACAAAAAATAATGTGGAGAGAACTATGGTAAAATAATAGGAAATGATCTAAGCAATTGAATCTGAACAAATATCAACCTTTCCAAATCAAGTTATCACACTAATCGTTGCATGGAAGATCAAAAACTGTGTTTTTGGTGGCAGTAGTAGTGCGTTGACCTCAAATCATAGTTACAGGAAGGGAGAAAGGAGATCAAGGCCTGTCGTTGGCCTTTTTGAATCTTATTCTATCACTGCAGTAACCTACTTAAGCAACTGAAACAGAAACAACTATACTAACCATCAAAAGCAACCTAATCTAACAAAATAAAATGATTCTATGCAACAGAAATTAACTCATAAACTGAAGCAAAAACATATAAGTACACAGTAGGAGGTGATGGGCAGCTTGGGTTGGGCCCTAACCAAAGAGCTTCAACCCTCTAAAATAGATCAGTGTTGGCTCAAAAACTGTTTCATCTTCATTATCAAAAGTAACAGTTACATTACTATTGATGCCTCGAAAATCGTTGCATCAACATCGGGGATAACCACCCGGTCTGGACCTTAATACAGCTCCTTTTCTATTTGGGATGGTGGCTCAGACTGGATATAATGGGACCAGCTTCCCAGTGATGAATAAAAAGGGATGGATGAGTGACTGGTTTTCTAATAAGTGATAATGGATGAATGACTTAATCTAAAAAGCAAAAATACAAATAACTATTCTATCCCGGGAAGCTTCTATTCTTAAGTGCAACGTTTAATGATCTCTATTAATCAATAGGCATATAGATGACTCTATTCAATAAACATAGACATTCCTTCATATAATAATTGCTTTGTTCAAATAGTTGAACAAAGTAATTAATAAAGCATTGTTACACTTGTCTTTTTATATTACTGATACATGTATGATTAGAAGAAAAGCACGCTGTAAACATCCAATAATGGAAAGTATAAAGAATGCCGTTAAAACACATGCATATATTCAATAATAGCAAGAATGATCAAATAACAATTCACATAAAAAGAATGAACTCAAACATAGATAGTAGTACCATATGAGCTGCAAATCATTCCCAACATCAATCGCAATTCGAATTCCTTCTTTCGACTCAGAGATACTTTTAAATAAAGGCAGTAGTGCACATCCACATAAAAGCTTCGTTATCAAAATTGGAATAATTGGCCCAGTATTTATAAAAAAATATACCTGAAGTACAGTAGTGCAACTTCAGGTTTAAGTCATATACAAAAACTTAGGACCCTTTCTAAATACATGAAAAGGTCTATAAATACTTAATTAAACTAACTAACTACAAAATTAAAATGCTACTAAATTGGTATAACTTGATCTTGAATATGTCCTCCACAACAATCTGGTAGTCGGCAGCATGATTCATCACTCTGGCTGTTTGCCTTTTGACTTGAGTTGGCATATTGCTAGCATCGATTCCACTTCTTGAGGGCGGCTGAGATGAGAATTGAGTTGAGCCAAATAGGTGGCATCATGTATATCGGGAATGATACACTTGATTGCATCTGTTAGGCACTTGATGGCGGCTCTCTGGCTGTATGGTTTTACTAGGAACAACCAATAGGTGTCCCAAGTTAAACTTTTAATATCTGTGATCAATCTCCCATTCTTTTCCAGCTCTTGATAACATGATTGCTCCAATGTTTTGGCCGATAGTGATTTACCTGGTGTACATTGAGAGATCATATTAGATAAATAGAGAGTATTGTTAATTAATTCAATCAAATTACTTGTGGATAATTTGCATCTAAAAACTGATCTCTCTGCCTTCATCAATTGGGACTGTCATTCCATGAATATAATTTCTTTATGTGATTCTAGGATTTTAGGAAAATTTACTGCCTGTCCCTCATTAGTGTCCTGCCAAGTAAGAAAATCTATTAGGGTCTCATCGGTCTGCTCTAAGTCCTATCTAGCATCAACTGATTTAACGATTATTGATGTTGTTATGTCACACAGGGGTTCAATTTGAGCAATTTTATGACACAATAATCTTATTTTTGTTACCAATGCCTTATTAATCTGTAGTACTTCTTCTCTGAAATCGGCAGGTTGCGGAAGACTCTTGAACTTCTCTATTTGACCTGATAATTGAGAAATTTGCTCATATTTTGTCTTTATCATCTGTTCATTCATCGTTTTCAATTTTTCTAATGCCTCCGATAATTCTTTCTGCCTTCGAATCGCACTCGAATATACCCTCTATTTCTCTTCATGTAACTGCTTTTTCAGTTGATTATTTAACTGTTGATGCGTTGACAATTGTTGTTCTATTTGTTCTAATTTCTGTTGTGCCTCCGATAGTTGTGCTTGTAACAAAATGATTGCCTGGTCTTTTTCTTTTAACAAATTACTCATTCCGATGCCTTGTCCATGGTGGCTGCCGAATAGGCTCCAGCATACTGGGACAACTTTTTTAGGTCATCGGAAGGATCGAACTCCTCCTTCCAAACTACGTTGGTTGTCACTGTTTGTTCAGGGAATAGGGAAGGTTGATCAATCCTTCTCCTTTTCCACTGTCACTTTAATACGACCCTGTGCTTTGGGCTGTAAAAGACATCCAATGGAGGTATATCCTCCACTTGCAAAATGATTTGATCCAAAGGATCTTTGGGAATTATTTTTAAGTCTGTAGTAGGGGGTAGACCGCTGGTTCCTTCGCTTGGAACCTCTTTTGACGTTGTATCCTGTGTATCAGTCGCTTTGGATGTTATCGACATCTCTTGAGCTTTCTAGATTTCTTATGATTGAGTCGAATTGTTGCCATTCCTGGAGCAATCTCGGGTCATTCTGGGTATCGACATTCACATCCCTGTTGTTCTTATCCTGCTCCTTTTTCAGTTCATCCTCATGTATTTTCTCTTGCTCTTTCCTCTGCGCTTCCTCTTGTTCTTTCCTCTGTACTTCTTCCTGTTCTTTCCTTTGGAGTTCCTCCTGCTCTTTTCTTTGGAATTCTTCAAAAATTTCTGATGTAGCAGGAGGTTCATTAGTAAGTCATTGTTTAGGCTCACTTGACTGTGTCATCGGGGCAGTGGCTAACAAATCTAGAGGCAGAGTTTGCAACCTCTGCTCTCTAAGTTTGTTAAATTCGACTAACCCGTCGTCGTGATATGTCATTTTAGCTAGCGCTTGAACCTGAAATAATGACTCAGTCTAAGAGAATAGGTCATCAAACTCATCTTCTTTATGTTCAAACTTAGTGAGTTTTGCCTGTTCTAGTACATTATAGACGATTTTGTTTGGATCAAATCGTCTGTTAGGAAGAGTGGTGAGATTCAGTATATTTATCTTTTCTGCTTCTTTCTCTACATGCTTATAGTCATGCAGAGTGTAAACGACACACCTTAGAGGAAAAGGAGGCCAAACGTGCTTCTTTGAATTCTTCAGAGTCTTGGTAGCTCCTGTGGATGTAAGTTGATATGCTATCTCTCGAGCCAATAGTTTGTCGGGTATATACAAGGGGAGGACATGAGGCCTGGCATGACTGCCGAAAAATCTTACATATGTAATTTTTTCTTCTTCGAACCAGGTTCCTAAGGCTGTCAAGTCAATCTCTGCTTGTGAGGAAATCTTAGGAGTAGGTTTGTCATAAATTGCATAGTAAATGGGCAACATAAATCCATTGCAAACTTGATATAGGTGGTGTTTATAATGGGCTTTTCACAACTTCTGGTGATAGATATGAATGGGCATGGGGTCCTGTGGAGTCCATCTCCACCCCAGCACAGGAAATTCAGAGTTAAAACAGAGAGTATCTAAGATGTAGGCACTAGAGTAAAATGGAGGAATAAACCTATCAGTAACGCGAGTTTTGTTTCTGAACTCAAGAATAGCTGTTGCTAACTTATCAGATAATATATTCCCCCAATCCATTATTTCGCTATTGACTGCTACTTCCATTAAAAGTACCATCTCTATGGATAATTTTGAGGAATCATGCAACCCCCAAATCCTACACATCGTCGCTCCAACATAACAATAAGGAGAGCACAAGGAATCGACATAGTAATTACCCAAGGACTCATGCTTTTGTTTCGCGGGGTTTTCTCTCCACTCTCGTATAGGCGCTGATTTAGTTTCATTTTCATCTCTGAACTTCTCCACAAATGCTTTGTTATACTTCTTCTCTGGTTCGGGCAAATGGTACATTTGTCTCAAATCATTGGGTTGAAATGAACCGAAGACTCTCCCGTCGATAGTGCAAAATTTTCTGTTTGTAATTGGGATTTCCTCAACTGCCCACCTTACCACATCTGTGTATGGAAGAATTTTCTCTCGAGCCGCTATCCGGTGTAAGTAAGAATCGGCCAAATCCTTTAGGGTAGCCTCGGACTTCCGGTTCGAGCCTACTGTAGCTTGTACTGATGTTTGTTGAGGTTCTTCGGCTTCCATCAGATTATAGATGCTCTGCCAACTAGTATTACCAAGACCAAGACATGTGGTGTCTGAGATTAATCCTTTTTTACTTGGTCCCGGATCAGCAGTATGTTGTTCAGTTATTGCGGAAGCTGAAGTTGTTCCAAATTTCTTAGACTTATTCCCCATTTGGCCTAAATTAGTTGCTTCGGAGGAGCTCTGCACAGGAGATAAAATGAACGTAATGCAGAGAATAGGTGGCGCAAACCAAGTATGAAAGGGTTATATCAATCAATGAATAATGGAGGATTAAAATAAGACTGCCGCGGATACAATCTCTGAAGAGATTTTGGCATAACTGCTCCATTAATTGTCCGTTTAAGCTTGTCAATCATTTAAATGCTCATCATATCGTTTATTCACCGAATATTTCATTTAAGTGTGGCTTTGATTTTTTGGCAGTTGATTGCAAGTGAATCACTATCGGGAATAGAAAGGCTTTTAATAATGATTTAATATAATATAGCCAAGCCTTTTCAATCCTTTTTGAAAGTCGTGCTTAGCTTTATCGCAATCGGGGATCAGAGGAATGCTTGAGTAGTTATATTGGTGTCATCGCGAAATCCCCAATCGCCGATGGTGATATCGCTAATTCACATTGGGAGTTTTTAAAAGAGGGCTTTTTGTTGCATGCATGTTACACTCCCCGATCGCCGATAGCGATATCGCATTGGAGGGAAGAGAGGGGCCTTTTGTTACGATTTCTTACCTTCCCGATATCCAATAGTTATTCGCACTTGTCGCATCGGGGAAAACCAATGGGTCTTTTGTTATGCATCCTTTGTTATTGCGATATGCGATCTTGCGATAGCTTTATTGCAATAATAAAGAATTATTCATTTTTTATTATAAGACCGATTATATGTTGACTCAAAAGGTTTATAATGTTTTGTTTCTTTTCAGACCTTTTGAGGAATGATAAGTTGATACCAATTTTATCTAAAAGGAACGCATTTCAGATTATAGTTTTGAAAGTAAAATTTTATGAAATGGGGGGTTGTTGTACAGCACAACAATTGTCGATTCGCTGGGAGAAACAGTTATCTCTGAGAAATATTGAAATACTTAGACTTTCTTTATATAGAAATCTTATCAAAGAGGAAAATTCTAATATAACTAGGTATACATACATTATGAATATAATAAGAGCTATTTTTGCTAATTTCTTCTCTTGTTGAAATTAAATACATTCTAAGTTTTAAATTGGCCTCTTTTGGTTGATAATGATAAAACAAAAACCTTTCCAACTTAGCCTTTTTAATTGACTCCTTTGTCATAGGTAGAGCCTCTGCTGCCAGCAAACATTCATAGTTTCGACAGGGATACCTTTTAACCATTTGACTGTGCATTATCCTGTCCATTTCAGAGTATGATTAAAAGAATGAATTCAAAATATGCTTTAATATTTTGTATTTATTTTTTCTTTTCTATTATTTTGTAAGATAAAAAGCCATTGTCCTGGTTTGGTGGCCAGCTGTTTGACAATGCCATTCACTAGTTGTAATCTAACTGAACAAGCTGGCTCATGATGAGACCCCTTGTCTTATGGTTATAAGCCATTACCATGTTTTGGTATGCAGTGTTGGTAATGTCGGTTAAAATATTTCCCAATGATCATGGTAAGCAGGCTTGTAATAAGACCCCTTATCTTTTATATCAAATATTTTAGAATTACACTCTGAGTAATCATAAACTTTGGATGAATGGGATGGACAATTTTCTCCTTAAGAGAGAATGGATGACAGGGTAAGAGTTGAAGATGCTAAGATTGAATTAGTTTCTGTTTTGATATTGATAACGTTTTTTGTGGCCATTTTGAAAACATTAAAATTATTTACAGTACTTCTAAACCTTGAGAAGATTTCACAAAAAAGAAATGGGGTTTCAGAATGTGAATATACCTAATTTCCTAGAAATTGTCCCTTTTGTTTAAGGCCTCTATTTTAAAAGTAAATATCAAAACTACTTCTTTTGAGCTACTTTTCAGTATAGCAAAGGCCAATGGAAGATATCTTACAACTTTATTTCCTAATAATCCTAAAAACTACAAATTCTACTGAAATTTTAAAAAAGGAGAAGGGGTTACCTCCTCAATTGAAGAATTTCTTTAAGATGAGGCCATTAATAGGAAGAGAGTCCCTCTTTCCTGATAGATCTTGTAATATTAATGTCGAATGGGCTATCTTCTCATTGATCTGAAATGGTCCAAGCCACATCTTCTGGAACTTGGTGTGTTTTCCTTTATCCTCATGGGCTTTGTCCCATTTCAGAACTAGATCGCCAACTTGTAATTGTTTTGAACTGGATGAAGTTGAATCAAAAGATGACTTGATAATTTGCTGATTTTTTGCATGAGTAATTTTGGCCTTTTCTCTTTCTTCTTCGAATTTTAAGATTTGATCATGTCTAAGTTGAATAGAAGAAGAGGGGCTTTCTTCAATAAACTGAACTAGGGCTAGAGAAGGAAGCAATAGATTGGTTGGTAGAATTGCTTCTTTCCCATATACAAGGTTGAATGGAGAAGTACCTATGGAAGCCTTTTGCATTATTCTATCAGCCCATAATGCGAATATTAAAGATTTGTGCCAGTTTTTATGATTCTTCTCAATAGTTCGCTTAATAATTTTGACTAGATTTTTATTGGTAGATTCTGATAAACCATTACCCTGGGGATAGTAATTTGTAGAATATTTCAATTTAAATCCTATTCTAATAGCGAAATCAAACATAGCATTTCCAGAGAAATAAGATGCATTATCGAAAACAAGAGCATTTGGGACACCAAACCTGGTAATGATGAATTGATCTATAAACTCAATAATTACTTCAGAGTTTGTTGTCTTTAAAGGAATTGCTTTAACCCACTTAGTAAAGTAATGAGTAGCAGTAAGGATATACTTATGTTGTTTGGAGGACTATGGAGTCATTTCCCTAATGATATCCAATCCCCATTATTCGAAAGGTTGCTCAATGTTGACTGGTTGCAAAGGGAAAGCTGGTTTTCTTTGTCTTCCACTGGAGATTTGACAACTTCGGCATTTTCTTACATATTCGTGAGTATCTCTGAATAGGGTGGGCCAATAATATCCAGCATGAATGATTTTTTGGGTTGTTGTGTCAGCTCCAAAATGTCCTCCTGCTGGTCCATCATGTAGCTCATGCAAAACCTTTTGTGCTTTAGGTTTTTCTAGGCATCTTACTAAAATTGAATCATAATTTTGCCTAAAAAGTACATCATCAATGATTATGAAGTTTTTTGCTTTTAATCTAATGGCTCGTTTGTTTTTATAAGAAATATTAGGAGGTGCATATCCACTTTTCAAACAAAAGATCAAGTCTACATATTGAGATTCAGAATCAGTGATACTTATTTGGTTGATTTCTTCAGTGTATTCTGTATCACCTGATTCTTGAATGTTGGATGCTCCCACTAATAACCTACAAAAATCTTGGCCCATAACAATCTTTGCTGGCTTCATTTCCAAGTCATATTCTTGTAGTGCTGTGACCCAATTCACTCACTTTTCTCCTAATTCCCTTTTGATTAGTAATTGCCTTACTGCAGAAAAAGGAACTATAACTTTTGTATGGGCTTTTAAAAGGAAGGGTCTGGAATGTTTGACAGCTTTATACATAGAAAAGGCTTGTTTTGGACTTCTGAATAATTTAGTTCAACACCCTGAAGATTCGAACTATAAAATGAAATTGGTGCTTCCAAGTTGTGATCATTAATCTGAGTGAGTACTACTGCATAAGATGAAGTGGACGCGATAGTATACAATATGAAATGATTAGAAAAATTAGGAGTGTTTAAAGCGGGGGCATTGATTATTGA
Source organism: Pinus taeda (assembly GCA_000404065.3). Taxonomy (NCBI): domain Eukaryota; kingdom Viridiplantae; phylum Streptophyta; class Pinopsida; order Pinales; family Pinaceae; genus Pinus; species Pinus taeda. The sequence goes on along the minus strand of APFE031111793.1, from coordinate 52,575 downwards.
TTGTTTGATTGAATCAAATGCTTCCTTTTCTGCAGACCCACATCTAAACACTGAATTTTTCTAAATCATGGTTTGTAATGGTAAAATGATGTGGGAAAAATCGGGAACAAATCTCTTGACAAAGTTAATTTGACCTAAAAATGACTACATGGATTTTTTGTTATGAGGAAATGGAATTTCAGAAATCTCTTTAATCCTATCTAGATCAATATAAATACCATCTTTGGAAACAATGAATCCCAAGAGCTTTCCTTGATTAAGAGCAAAGAAGGATTTTTTGGGATTGAGTGAAATACCATACCTTCTACAGTGTTCAAAGATTTGATTCAAATCATGTAAATGATTGGATCTCTTTTTAGAAAATACGGTAATATCATCTAAATAGACAACTACTGTTTTATTGATCAATCCTTTGAAGGCTATATCCATTGCTCTTTGGAATGTAGCTCCTGCGTTAATAAGTCCAAAAGGAATTTTCTGATAAGCGTAAGTTCCCCATTTTGTTCTGAAGGTAGTCTTTAGTCTGTCATCAGGATGGACCAAAATTTGGTTATATCCTGAAAAGCCATCTAAAAAGGACATTAGCTCAGAACCTGCTACTCAATGGAGTATCTGCTCCATGGTAGGTAATGGGAAATTATCTTTTTGGCTTGCCTTATTCAGATTTCTGAAATCTATACAAATCCTAATGTCACCATTTTTCTTTCTAACATGCACCACATTGGAAACCCAGTTTGAGTGCCGAATAGGAAAAATAATCTTAGCTTTCAAGAGTTTATTGAGTTCTGATTTTATTTGACTCTCTAAGTTAGGATGAATTTTCCTCAACTTCTGTTGGACTGGTTTTTGTTCAGAAAGCATTGGAATGGTATGTTGAATGGTTGATGTATCGTATGTTTTTAAATCATCATATTTCCAAGTAAAGACACGTTTATTTTTTCTTAATAATCTAATGAATGATATCCTTTCTTCCATAGAAAGTCCTAATCCCAAATTGATGTTTTGAGGGCTCTGCTCAGTACCAAGGTTTAACAATTCAAATATTAAGGTGGAACTTTGGAGCTTTGAATTGGTTACCTGTTTAAACCTGTCTTTAATATCGTAGAGATCCTCAAGTTCAACAACAGGTTTTGGTATTGAGTTTTCTTCGTGCTTTTCCTTCATCTGGAGATCATGATCACTTTCATCAATGATTTGATCATCGTAGGACTTGTCGGAAGTCAAGAAACGTAAGATGTCTTCATCGTGATTGAACACTCGCCAATTGGTGACATTGTTAGGAATTGATGGTCTAAAAATTAACTCTACTAAAAATCTACCTGGGCTATAATCTTCGGAAGATAGGAGTTTAGAAGCAACATTGGCTAGCAAGTCAGCTACTGCATTCTGGGATCTGGGAATAGGTGAAATATTGAATGCTAAAATTTGAGATATAAGTTCCTGGACCAAAGACTGATAGTGCTTGAGGTGACTAGAAAGACAATGAATCATATTTCTAACTTGTTTTTTGACAATCTCTGAATCACCAAACACTTTCAAATATTGAACTTTAAGGCCAATAGCTTTATATAGTCCTTGAACTAAGGCCTCATACTCAGCTGTGTTATTTGTGCATTCGAATTCCAACCTACAAGACAACATCGTTTTTTCTCCCTCGGGGCTAACTAAAATACACCCTGCTCCTGATCCTTCACTGGATTTAGATCCGTCAAAGTATAAAGACCAAAATAAAGAATTATCAACAATTTTATTTACAGTGTTCTCAGCAACATTAACACATCTTGATCTATCGGTTTGTGAAAAATTTTTGATTTGGGATGTGAAATTGTTTACTAAGAAAGGAGATGGTTGGGCAGTATAATTGCCAAAGAATGATTCGGAAGAGTAATTCCCCAAAAATATTATTGTTAAATGCTATTGGTTGATTCTCCTATTCAAATTCTGTGATGGTATGGGTCATATGTTTCTCTCGATTGATTTTAATTTGATTTGGCTTTCCCTTGTAGGGTATCCACATATGGGACCAATCGGTAGAAATATACCCATGGAGCTTCTCAGACCAATCCCTACTCAATATTAAACCATAAAACTCAGGTATATCAGCGATTAAGATATCAATTCTTTGAACTACTCGTGGACCAACCGATAACCTGATAGTCACAAAGTTGATTTCCCCTAAAACCTAGACTTTGGTTCTATCCAACTACACAATGTGAATTGCAAACTTTTGGGGCTCAATGTTCAGTTTGGAACAAACTGAAGCTGGCATTATATTAGAGGATGCCCCCGAGTCAATCAAACAATTTTGTAGATTTCGATTATAGATCTCATAGGTTAAGAAGAAAGGGGGGGTATGGAAATTTGATCTGTCTCCAATTAGAATCGTATCAGTAGCTTCAACCCTACCAAAAGGTGGTTGACTTGAATCATTTGCAGCTTTAGCACTAGGAAGAGGCGAAGAAGGAACTGCATTTAGTTCCTTAAGAAGCAATTTCTGCTGAGGTTTTAGTTTACTAAGTTCAAACATGGTGACATTTGCCTTAGTCTTCTTTATATCATCAACAATATTGTAATCCATTGAATCCGATACTACCAACGTTTTAGATGTTGAAGGTATATTTGAGGATGATGGTTGGTTTTGAGGTACCGTTGCGGCCGACTTCTTTGTGGGTACCTTTTCCTTTGTAGTAGTAGTACGTGCACTCTTTTCCTTTGAACTTGCCTGGATAGGTTCAGGGGCACCTTTACTCCTAGTAGTCACAGGAAAAGCTTCTTGTCCATTTTCTGTATCGGAGTTAGGTAATATGAAGTCCCACATTCCATGGCATTCAACAACTTCATCTTCTTTGAATTCATCGGATGGTGAAACTGTTTCATCTTCTTCTTCCTCTTTAGGATCTGAATCTGCATTAGATATAACATTTGGTGGTTTTGACTCAGGTTTCTTAAAATTCCTATATGTTTTCTTTGTTGAAATTTCTGCTACCTGCTTTTTAATTTCAACCATTTCATTTGACATTGTTTTGAGGACCTTTTGTAGACCCTCCATATTGTATGGATCTTTAGGGGTTTTCTTCTTTGAATCATCCTTAAAAGAAACTCTTTTGGATTTCCTATCTTTGAGAGCAGCTTTCTTTTCCAAACTAATAATGTGTTTTTCCACAGCAAGCGCTTCTTTCATGTTTTTGGCTAAAGTTGGTTTCCCAGGCCTATCTACAAAAATGGCTATATTTGAAGGTAGGGCTGTGATATACCACTCGCTTCTGATTTGCTCACTTGGCTTGGAATTGGTAGGGATTTTATTCAAGATTTTATTGAATCGGGAGTTAAACTCCTTGATAGGTTCTCTAGATTCAATCCTTAGATTTGAAAGATCATTAATCAGTGTAGCCAAGGATCTATCATCACCATACTTGGTAGGAAACTGCTCCTGAAAGATATTCCAGCTGGTAATGGATCTAGAGGGTAAGGAAAAATACCAAGACCTAGCTGATCCTTGTAAAGTGTAGGGAAAAAGCCTAACGACAACATCTTCTTCTGTTACTCCTTTTAAATTCACTGATAACATGAAATTTTTAATATGTTCTTCATCCAATGTTCCAGCATCTGGATTAAATTTTGGTATCCACTTCTCAAGATAATCAGGGAATGGATGTAATGGTGCAGGCATAGTGACCGCACCAGGACTGTTCAATGGATTTTGAGCCATCATGGGAGTAACAATGATTTTCGATGGAGTTCCAGGTGTTTGGGGAAGAGTTGGTATTGAAGACTGAATAGATTGTGATGTTGAAGTTGGTGATCCCTGCTGAACAACAATATGTAATGGGGGAGTGGATGTTTGACTTCGCATCGGAGAGGATGAGATGGAAGATGATGGAGAAAAGGTCTCACTACCAGATCCTTCAGTGTTCTTTTTAGCCTTTTTCCTTTTCCGTAAAGGCAACTCAGTAGGTTCACTGCCAAGTTTTTCGCTTTGAAGTCTGGTGAGAGGGTGAGGTAGATGGAATTGTGAAGTCTCACTGCCTTGAGATACTTCAGATTTCTGAGGTGATATGGAAAAGCCTTGAAGTTTTTGGATGAGAGACTAAACTTCAGGGGACTCAGGACTTAATCATTTTGAAGTATGATGGGGTTGAGCAGTGGTAGTTGATCCCTCTTCTTCTCATTTGGATACTGGTATTTCAGAATGCAAACGGGATGTCCGAGGTGAGGTGGAGGGAGATTTACTCTGAGAATGGTCTATAGATTTTGATTTACTCGCAATTCATAGTTGATGGCCCTCTTTCTAGCGGCAAAAATGTTGATGCCTCGAAAATCGTTGCATCAACATCAGGGGATAACCACCCGGTTCAGACCTTAATACAGCTCCTTTTCCGTTTGGGATGGTGGCTCCGACTGGATATAATGGGACCAGTTTCCAAGTGATGAATAAAAAGGGATGGATGAGTGACTGGTTTTCTAATAAGTGATAATGGATGAATGACTTAATCTAAAAAGCGAAAATACAAACAACTATTCTATCCCGGGGAGCTTCTATTCTTAAGTGCAACGTTTGATGATCTATGTTCATCAATAGGCATATAGATGACTCTATTCAATAAAAATAGACATTCCTTCATATAATAATTGCTTTGTTCAAATAGTTGAACAAAGTAATTAATAAAACATTGTTACACTTGTCTTTTTATATTACTGATACATGTATGATTAGAAGAAAAGCACACTGTAAACATCCAATAGTGGAAAGTATAAAGAATGCTATTAAAACACATGCATATATTCAATAATAGCAAGAAATGATCAAATAACAATTCACATAAAAAGAATGAATTCAGACATAGATAGTAGTACCATATGAGCTGCAAATCATTCCCAACATCAATCGCAATTCAAATTCCTTCTTTCGACTCAGAGATACTTTTAAATAAAGGCAGTAGTGCACATCCACATAAAAGCTTCGTTATCAAAATTGGAATAATTGGCCCAGTCTTTATAAAAAAAATACCTGAAGTACAATAGTGCACCTTCAGGTTTAAATCATATACAAAGCTTAGGACCCTTTCTAAATACATGAAAGGGTCTATAAATACTTAATTAAACTAACTAAATACAAAATTAAAATGCTACTAAATTAGTGTAACTTGATCTTGAATATCTCCTCCACAGCAATCTGGTAGTTGGTAGCATGATTCATCACTCTGGTTGTTTGCCTTTTGACCTGAGTTGGCATATCGCTATCATCGGTTCCACTTCTTGAGGGTAGCTGAGACGAGAATTGAGTTGAGCCGAATAGGTGGCATCGTGTATATCGGGAATGATACACCCGATTGCATCTATCAGGCACTTGAGGGCGGCTCTCTGGCTGTATGGTTTTACTAGGAACAACCAATAGGTGTGCCAAGTTAAACTTTTAATACTTGTGATCAATCTCCCATTCTTTTCCAGCTCTTGATAACATGATTGCTCCAATGTTTTGGCTTAGAGTAATTTACCTGGTGTACATTGAGAGATCATATTAGATAAATAGAGAGTATTGTTAATTAATTCAATCAAATTACTTGTGGATAATTTGCATCTAGAAACTACTCTCTCTGCCTTCATCAATTGGGACTGCCATTCCATGAATAGAATTTCTTTATGCGATTCTAGGATTTTAGGCAAATTTGCTGCCTGTCCCTCATTAGTGTCCTGCCAAGTAAGAAAATCTGTTAAGGTCTCATCAGCCTGCTCTAAGTCCTGTCTAGCATCGACTGATTTATCGATTATTGATGTTGTTATGTCACACAGGGGTTCAAATTGAGCAATTTTATGACACAATAATCTTATGTGTGCTACCAGTTCCTTATTAATCTATAGTGTTTCTGCTATGAAATCGGCAGGCTGCGGAAGACTCTTGAACTTCTCTATTTGAGCTGATAATTGAGCAATTTGCTCATCTTTTGTCTTTATCATCTATTCATTCATCGTCTTGAATTTTGGTAATGCCTCCGATAATTCTTTCTGCCTTTGAATCACACTCAAATCTACCCTCTGTTTCTCCTCATGTAACTACTTGTTCAGTTGATTATTTAACTGTTGCTGTGTTGACAATTGTTGTTCTAATTGTTCTGCTTTCTGTTGTGCCTCCGATAGCTGTGCTTGTAACAAAACGATTGCCTGGTCTTTTTCTTTTAACAAATTACTCATTTTCGATGCCTTGTCCATGGTGGCTGCCGAATAGGCTCCAGCATACTGGGACAACTTTGTTAGGTCATCAGAAGGATCGAACTCTTCCTTCCAAACTACGTTGGCTGTCACTGTTTGTTCAGGGAACAGGGAAGGTTGATCAATCCTTCTCCTTTTCCATTGTCACTTTACTACGGCCCTATGCTTTGGGTTGTAAAAGACATCCAATGTAGGTATATCCTCCACTTGCAAAATGATTTGATCTGAAGGATCTTTGGGAATTATTTCTAAGTCTGTAATAGGGGGTAGACCGCTGGTTCCTTCACTTGGAACCTCTTTTGACGCTGTATCCTGTGTATCAGTCGCTTTGGATGTTATTGGCATCTCTTGAGCTTTCTATATTTCTTATGATTGAGTCGAATTGCTGCCATTCCTGGAGCAATCTCGGGTCAATCTGGATATCGACATTCACATCCTTGTTGTTCTTATCCTACTCCTTTTTCAGTTCTTCCTCATCTATTTTCTCTTGATCTTTCCTTTGTGCTTCCTCTTGTTCTTTCCTCTGTACTTCTTCCTATTCTTTCCTCTAGAGTTCCTCCTACTCTTTTCTTTGGAATTATTCAAAAATTTCTGATGTAGCAGGAGGTTCGTTGGTAAGTCACTGTTCAGGCTCACTTGACTGTGTCATCGAGGCAGTGGCTAACAAATCTAGAGGTAGAGTTTGCAACCTCTGCTCTCTAAGTTTGTTAAATTCGACTAACCCGTCGTCGTGATATCTCATTTTAGCTAGCGCTTGAACTTGAAATAATGACTCGGCCGAAGAGAATAGGTCATCAAACTCATCTTCTTTATGTTCAAACTTAGTGAGTTTTGCCTGTTCTAGTACATTATAGACGATTTTGTTTGGATCAAATTGTCTGTTAGGAAGAGTGGCGAGATTCAGTATATTTATCTTTTCTACTTCTTTCTCTGCATGCTTATAGTCATGCAGAGTGTAAACGCCACACCTTAGAGGAAAAGGAGGCCAAACTTGCTTCTTTGAATTCCTCAGAGTCTTGGTAGCTCCTGCGGATGTAAGCTGATATGTTATCTCTCGAGCCAATAGTTTGTCGACTATATACAAGGGGAGGACATGAGGCCTAGCATGACTATCGAAAGCTCTTACAAATGTAAATTTTTCTTCTCCGAACTAGGTTCCTAAGGCTGTCAAGTCAATCTCTGCTTGTGAGGAAATCTTAGGAGTAAGTTTGTCAAAAATTGCATAGTAAATGGGCAACATAAATCCATTGCAAACTTGATATAGGTGGTGTTTATAATGGGCTTTTCACAACTTCTGGTGATAGATATGAATGGGCATGGGGTCCTGTGGAGTCCATCTCCACCCCAGCATAGGAAATTCGGAGTTAAAACAGAGAGTATCTAAGATGTAGGTACTAAAGTAAAATGGAGGAATAAACCTATCAGTAATGTGGGTTTTGTTTCTGAACTCAAGAATAGTTGTTGCTAACTTATTAGATAATATATTCCCCCAATCCATTATTTCGTTATTGACTGCTGCTTCCATTAAAGGTACCATCTCTATGGAGAATTTTGAGGAATCATGCAACCCCCAAATCCTACACATCATCGCTCCAGCATAACAATAAGAAGAACACAAGGAATCGACAGAGTACTTACCCGAGGACTGATGCTTGTGTTTTGTGGGGTTCTATCTCCACTCCCATATAGGTGCTGATTCAATTTCATTTTCATCTCTGAACTTCTCCAAAAACGCTTTGTTATACTTCTTCTCTGGTTCGGGAAAATGGTACATTTGTCTCAAATCATTGGGTTAAAATGAACCGAAGACTCTCCCGTCGATAGTGCAAAATGTTCTGTTTGTAATTGGGATTTCCTCAACTGCCCACCTTACCACATCTGTGTATGGAAGAATTTGCTCTCGAGCCACTATCCGGTGTAAGTAAGAATCGGCCAAATCCTTTAGCGTAACCTCGGACTTCCGGTTCGAGCCTGCTGTACCTTGTACTGATGTTTGTTGAGGTTCTTCAGCTTCCATCAGATTATAGATGCTTTGCCAACTAGTATTACCGAGACCAATACATGTGGTGTCTAAGATTAATCCTTTTTTACTTTGTCCCGGATCCGCAATATGTTGTCCTGTTACTGCGGAAGCTGAAGCTGTTCCAAATTTCTTAGACTTCTTCCCCATTTGGCCTAAATTCGCTGCTTCGGAGGAGCTCTGCATAGGAGATAAAATGAACGTAATGCAGAGAGTAGGTGGTGCAAACCAAGTATGAAAGGGTTATATCAATCAATGAATAATGGAGGATCAAAATAAGACTGTCGCAGATACAATCTCTGAAGAGATTTTGGCATAACTGCTCCATTAATTGGCCGTTTAAGCTTGTCAATCATTTAAATGCTCATCATATCGTTTATTCGCCGAATATTTCATTTAAGCGTGGCTTTGATTTTTTGGCGGTTGATCACAAGTGAATCACTATCAAGAATAGAAAGGCTTTTAATAACGATTTAATATAATATACCCAAGCCTTTTCAATCCTTTTTGAAAGTCGCGCTTAGCTTTATCGCAATCGGAGATTGGAGGAATGCTTGAGTAGTTATGTTGGTGTCATCGGGAAATCCCCGATCGTCGATGGTGATATCGCTAATTCGCTTCGGGAGTTTTTAGAAGAGGGCTTTTTGTTGCATGCATGTTACACTCCCCGATCGCCGATAGCGATATCGCATCGGAGTAAAGAGAGTGGCCTTTTGTTACGATTGCTTACCTTCCCGATATCCGATATTTATTCATGCTTGTCACATCGGGGAAAACCAATGGGTCTTTTGTTATGCATCCTTTGTTATTGCGATATGCAATCTTGCGATCGCTTTATCGCAATAATAAAGAATTATTCATTTTTTGTTATAAGACCGATTATAGGTTGACTCAAAAGGTTTATAATGTTTTGTTTCTTTTCAGACCTTTTGAGGAATGATAAGTTGATACCAATTTTATCTAAAAGGGACCCATTTCATATTATAGTTTTGAAAGTAAAATTTTATGAAATGGAGGGTTGTTGTACAGCACAACAATTACATAAACTGTTCTAAAAAAGGAACTCAAAATTGAGCTGAAAACAATGCTGCACAAAAATTCAAAAATATACTAATAACTAGCTAACCCAATGAGGATCTAAGCCTCCTTATTTATACAAATGGAGTCCTCCAACAGTCCTCCTAAAATCAAGGAACTCGGCTTCCTAGAATTGGAGATAAACAGTAATCCTACTTTACTTGCTCGGCTGCCCCTTGGAATCATCACTGTGGACCCTTGTGCTCCAAGTTGTTGATGGAGGATTCGAGGAAAGGGGTCATAAATGAAGGAGACACCCTCCCTACAAGTCCTCCCTATTTTCCTCGAGTTTTGGCTGCCATTTCCCCATAAATCCCTTGAATTTGTCCAAAAATGACCAAAAGATCTGCATAAGGCACATATTAGACTACATGGCAAAATAACTAACCCAATTCACTCTATTAGCATAAATATATTAAAAAACATGCAACAAACTAATGAGAATGGTGGATTAATTTGAAATAATAGGCAGAATGAGCCCATAGAATTACCCATTTCTGGGGCTCATCATCACCCCCCTGTTGAATGGGTTGCTCATCCTCTGAGCAACTAATCTAACTCCTCATCCTTAATAGCTCTAACAAATTCCCTGACATCCAAAGGCTCTGATGTGATGTCTTCCTCTTTATCATGGAAACCTACTTTCCTATCCACTTCTTCCCATTGTTTTTGTTTTTCCTTTACTGCTTCCAACAATCCTAGTAGTAGTGGAGGACTGAATTTAAGGCCAATCCAATTTGCCTTCAAGCTTTGCATTGAGTGCTTAGACAGGGCCACTCTCCTCATGGCTTCCCTCATCTTGTTTGGGAAGTGATATTTCGTGATCCTTAGGTTGTGTGGCAATGTATTCCACCTTCTCATGCAGGCATGGATGTAGTCATCTCCAAACAATCTCTCCATATCCTCGAAATGAGCAATAGTTTGGGCTTGCTTGTCAACATTGTCAGGGACAACTCAAGGATTAACCACAAGGTATTGGTGGGCATAGATGAGAGCCAAGGGTTCTGCTGGTTCTGCTCTAATCATCAGGGGTTCACTCAATTCTTTTGCCATCATTTTCTGGATTTCCACTGCCCTCTTCTCTTCATGGCTCATCCCAGATGCCATAGCCATTAGCTACAAGTCTCCCAATGCAGCATTTGGATCCCTAAGTTCATGTCAGTAAGTGCCATGTTGTGCAGGTAAAATTCTGCTAGCTTCACTTTATCCTCAGCTGAACTGTGATCACATAAATGCATAAATTGGCCATAATCCTGAAAAGGTATTGTGCCCCCCTGGTCCAGTATCTTAATCTGAAATTGGAGCCACTGATCTTTGAGGTACAGTGCATATGATTTGGCTAGTTGGCTGCACTGTAATGCCTCTATTGCCCAGCTGGCCATGCAGGCTAATTAGGCTTCCTTTTCCTGTAGCTGCCTTTTCAAAATCAATACTTCATTTTCTGCCTGGGATTATTTTTCCTGTTGTTGTTTCATCAATGTCTCACTGTTTATCTAGGGTTCCTCTTCTTGTTGCCTCACTGTCTGCCTGGGGTTCCTCTTTCTATTACTATCCTTTTAAGATTAACAACTCATTTCCTCGTTGAGGTTCCCTTTCTTGTAGCTGCCTTTTCAACATTTCATTTTCTTCCTCCAATTGAGCTCTTCTTATGCTTTCTATATGCCTGACCATGCTCAATTCTTTGCCTATCTCTCTCAACTTGTTTTCCATGTGCCCAATGTCTTCTAACCCTTTTGATTTTTCAATATGCATCCATGTATGGGTCCTGACTCTTTCCTTTTCTAGCTCGAAGAAAAGATGCACTACAAACCTTTATGGGATGATCTTCCCACCTTCCAGAAGGTTGTAGTAGGAGCCTAGTTAGGTTGAGGTCTAGGCTCTGGTATCTCTTTTGCCTTATCTTCCTCCTGGGTTTGTTCTTCTACCTTCTTTTCAAGTTTTTTAGTTTCTTTGAGCTTTGCCAATGTCTCCTGTAGAGGGGTTTGTGCCTCCTATAGGACTACTTTAGAGTCCATTAATTTGATCCTTTCTTTCTAGGTAAATGTCTTAGGAATTCCTCTCTCGTAAGTGATGGAGATTTTGGACAGAGATTCCTCCTTTGTTACAGTAGGTACATCCTCAATGATGATGGGTTCCTTTGAAGGTGGCTAAGTCTTCCCCATCTTGATTCTGGTGCTCTTTCGAGCTTTGAAGTACATAGATGGTTGTCTTTTTATTTTCCCTTTTTGCTTGGCTGGAGTACTGAGTGCAGCAATAACAATTGTTGCTTCTCTTGCTAGTGTCTTAGGAGACACTTCTTCCTGTGGTTTTTCTTCTTCTTCATCTGTTGTTTTGCCTATTTCAGTTGGTTTTGTGTCTGTTTTCTCCACTGTTGTTTATCTTCTACCTTTCGTGTGGCAACCTTTTTCTGAGCTGTATTGGGTTTCTTCTTTTCAGCTTTTTTCCTCTTCCTTTTCTCTGATGTGGTTTTCCCTTTTTCTGCTTTTGATGTTGTTTTGTTCTTTGCTTTAGGTTCAACTGTGGTGGTGTCATGTTTCTCCTCTCCTCTCTGTTTTTCTTCTTTTTCTTCTCCCAATTGAATATTTTGTGCTTCTTCATGGATTTCCTTCTCAAGTTCCTCTTTTTGTTCCTCCTGTTCACTTCCAGATGGACTAAGGTCATCAGTGAGAGTTTTTATGTCATATTTTTTAGTCATGTTCCTAAAAATCTCCTAAGCTATAGGGATTGTGTATGTGTGGAGGGCATCCTCCACTAGCAATTTAATGAGCCCATGGTGAGGCAGCTAGTCTGGAACCCCTGCATTCAATTTGGTGCTACACTCTATCAAGGATTGAGGAGAAAATATGGAAGACTGAGTTTTCTAGATGCAGTTAGGTCCATGCCATATCTTAGTTCATGTAATAGTTTGAAATGATAACCATAGAATATACTGTATCTTCTTTCACAGGAGATATATTTCACGATCTAATAACTGACCTCACTCCATGGATAAGGTATACTTGTCCTTTTAATCCCATTCTTATCCTCCACAGGATGTTCATCAGGCTAGAAAAAGGTCTTTTTAGCAACCTCTCCTAGTGGTTTTTCTTCTTTGCTCTAGGGGAGCCCAAGTGGAAGGCTTGTAATTCTGCTGATGAACTCTAGTGTAAGTTCCATGGTTAGACCCCTGAAACTGACTGTAGCATGGGTTTTTGAATGGGGTCTTAAAGATAACAAAAATTCCTCTATGACTTCCTCATCATACCCATGAAGTTTCTCAAAGAAAGGCATCCAATTTTCCCTAGTAAAGAGGGCTACCACTTCTAGGTGTTTGTGCAATTTGGTGGAATTAAGAGGCTCCTTTCTCATAAAACCCCCTATCATGATGTTCAGTGAATGTTGGAGATTCTCAGATGAGGAGGAAGGAAGCAAATTTTTAAACCCGAAAACAGAGGAACAGTTGAGGTTTTTTTCTTTCTAGAACCACAGAGGGAATTTTTCATGTTCTTTTTTTTTAACAAGAGAAATTTGCAATTTTTCTTCCCTTCAAACCCTGTTCTCAAACTTATTTTACTTCTTGGTTTGTTTGAGGGAAACAATATCTCTTTTTTTTTTAAGAAAACAAAGAGTATACTAGATAGTGTTTTTTTCTTTTCACAAAGTAAGCAGACCATCCAATGCAAATTCACTGTTTTACAGACTTAATTTCCTATGGTTGCATCACTTCTTCATACAGGAGAATACCACGGAGGAGAAGGAGACATACTTTCAGTGCAGAGAGTAAAATGGAGAGACTGTATATATTTAAAAAAAACACAGGCAGACTTCTATTCTCACTGTTTTCTTTTTCAACTCAATAGTTCACTTCAAATCCCACCACCTTTTGTAGATATATAACATGCAGGGTGGGTTTTCTGAGCCTACCTTTTTTTTAGCTCAAATTTGACATAAAATCCCAAATTTTCCCTCTGCAAAGCTGCTCACTGGCCTTCCTAGAGAAATGCTCCTGTAGAATGTGTTTCTGCTCCTGTAGAATGCGATAATGCTCCTGTAGAGCCCGATAAGTGGAAGGGTTTCGGAATTGATAGAGAGAGATTGTTTCGAGGTTCTGAAGGTGGTAGGTAAGTAGTTTCAGTTGAGAGCACAATGATGCAAATGAAACAAAGTTGATGAAGGCATCGACTGCAGCGTACTTAAGCTTATGGTGTGTTCTGCGGTGATGAGGTGAGGTGGCAGGAAGAGTACGTTATCTTCATCTAGACCGTTGTTCCCTACTCCAGTGCCATTATGATACTTCATGCCACCTGCCTGTAATCACTGCCATCACTCCCATTATATGTCGCCACCACTACCTATTTTGAGTTTTTCTTCCCGATTTGACTGAACACACATGCTGATTGCACCCACTGAACGCAATTTGAATTGGACGAGGGTGGCCAGTTATCTGGCCACCAATTTCATTTAATCACGACCATCTCAATGGTTCATGCAGTTTATAAATCATATTCATGCAACAGAGGAATGGGTTTAGTCACTTACTTGTTAGTCTCTACCGTGCTTTGCATGCTTAGAATTTGGCACTCTGTTCATGGATTGCTGTTGTTGTTGGCACTCGTGGCTTCTGAATTGGTGACTTGGCTACCTCATGTTGGTGATCTTCTAATCAGGAACAACTCCTTGTGCATTGTATACACCTGTGGCTGCACTGACCCTACCTATGGAGCTTGTTTTTTTAAGGGGAATAGCTGTTATAGGAATCCTGCAGGATTTCCTGTAATCGCTTCTCCCTCTAAAATTTATGGCTGAGGTTTGAGCAAGGACTGAAGAGATAGCTGAAGAAGGTTCTAAAGGAAAATAAAAAGCAACTGGTATGCACTAGGTAAGAAACAAGTTAAGAATGTTGTTGTTTTATTCTTCATCATTTTTTTTTTAAACAAAAGAAATAGAATTTATGTGTTTTCTGTGCAGGGAAGAAAGAAGCGAGTGGAAATGCGGTGGTGCAGGGATGGAAATGGAGAGTTAGGAGGATGAATGGTGGTAGGGAGGTCCACAGGTTTTCTGGACAAATTCCTAGTCCTTTGATTCTTTTCTGAACTTGATTTTGGGCTTTCTGTAGTTTCTACAGGAGCCTCCTATAGAATGTACAGAGCTTCTTATAGGATGCATAATTTCCAGAATAAGTGAAACCAGGGTCTGGGAAAGGAAAATGGTGATGGAGAAATGATTTATCAAGGATGTATTCAGCCTGGCCATGTCCTTTTTTTCTTCTGTGACCCTCTTGCAATCTGCAATGCATTCAAAAGAAATTAGTTTTTCTGTTTTTTCTCTCTTTCTCTGTTTTTTCCTCTTTTTTTCTCTGTCTCTTTTTTTTTTATGAGACAGTTGGGGCACCTACACGAGGTTTTGACCCTCACTGCCTAACCTGGGCACCTCCAAGAGGTTTTCAGCCAGGGATCTTTTATTATTTGCGTGTGTGTGTGTGTGTGTGTGTGTGTGTGTGTGTGTGTGTGTGTTTAGGGTGTGGGTGGAGTGGAGGCAGAGACCTGCTCCACTACCAACACTATTTTACTCAGATTCTCAATGAATTCTTGCTTGGAGAGGGGCTTCCTGTAGATCTTCAACCTATGCCCATTGACGAGCATGGGGATGGCTTTTTCATTAATGGTCTGAATCAAAACTGAACCATTGTCATTGCACTTTTCTACTGTGTATGGTCCCAACCATCTTATCCTCAGTTTGCTCTTGAAATCTTTGTATCTTGAATTATACAGCAATGCCCAATCTCCTTCCTGGAATTGTTTTTATTTGAGGTGTCTGTCATGCCATATTTTTCTTTGAAGTTGGACTACCTCTAAGTGGAGAAGGGCTTACAATCTCTGTTCATCTAATCCATTTAGCTAAAGTAACCTTTCCTTTTGTGCATGGCTGAGATCTAGGTCCAGCTGAGCTACCATCCCTAGTGTGTTATATTCAAATTCTTTTGAGAGCAAAGCCTTCTTCGAATAGACCAACTCATAGGGTCTGAACCCTATGGTGGTTTTCTAGGTGGTGTTATAGGCCCAGGTGGCCTCAACCAATTGATCTGCCCAATCTTTTCTACTATTGCTCACTACCTTGGTCAAAATTTCTTCCAAAGCTCTGTTAGTGACTTCCACCTATCCATTTGCTTGCGGATGACAAGGGGTGGAAGTTTTGTGCTTAATTTTGTGATGTGTGAGTAGGTCTTCAATCAGATTGGAGGTAAACTAACTCCCTTGATCTGTGACTAATTCTCTTGGATAGCCAAACTTGTAGAAGATATTCTCTCTCAAAAGCTCAGCTACTTTTTCTTATGTTGCTGCCTTGATCGCCTTTGTTTCTGCCTATTTTGTTAGATAATTAGTGCACACAATGATGTAAGATTTATGTTTTGAAGGAGGGCTAATAGGACCCACAAAGTCCATGCCCCACTTCTCAAATGGCTAGAAAGTCATTTGAGGTTGTAGGGGCATCTCATCCCTTGGAGTAGGTTTCCATATCCTTTTAAATTAGTTACATTGGCTGATATATCTCCTAAC
Organism: Pinus taeda; assembly: GCA_000404065.3. Classification (NCBI taxonomy): domain Eukaryota; kingdom Viridiplantae; phylum Streptophyta; class Pinopsida; order Pinales; family Pinaceae; genus Pinus; species Pinus taeda. The sequence goes on along the minus strand of APFE031111793.1, from coordinate 36,735 downwards.
ATCTTGATGAAGAGTGGGCCAATAGTAACCTGCTTAAAGAATTTTGAAGGCAGTCCTCTTTGCTGTGAAATGGCCCCCATAGGGCCCATCATGACAAGTTAGGAGACTATCAAAAACTTCCTACTCCCTAACACATCGCCTCAAAATCTGATTTGGGCCAAGTTTGAAGAGATTGCCCCTAATCGAAGTGAATGGGGCACTTTTCTTCAAGATCTTGCTCTTCTCTTTTAAGGACAAGTGTGGCAGAAACTGTGTTGAAACCAAGTAATTTGCTATATCAACAAACCATGGAGCGAGTACTGAGATAGCAAATAGGGGTTCATCTAGCATTCGATCATCCACCATTCCTTCTTCACCTGTAGGCGGATCTAGTCTAAACAAAAAACCAGAAACAAGATTTTCCTTACCCGGCTTATCAGCAATGGTTAAATCAAATTGCTACAATAAAAGTAACCATATAATAATACGAGCATTTACATCTGGTTTGCTCATTAAATACCTAATTGTAGCATGATCAGTGTGTACGAATGTTTGATAGCCGGTGATGTAGTGTTTGAACTTATTTAGGGAATGGACTATAGCTAGGAGCTCCTTTTCGGTTACAATGTAGTTTAATTATGCCTTGGACAAGTTTTTACTTACAAAATATATGGCATAAGGCAGCTTCTCATCAATTTTCCCTAAGGTTTCTCCTATCACATTGTTCAAGTCATGTATATGAATGTGGAAAGGTAGGGCCCAATTTGGACCTCTCAAAATTGGGGCAGTCACTAGTTTCCTTTCCAAGGTATCCAGAACCTCTTGACAATTTTCAGTCCATATGAACTTAGCATCTTTCCCCAAAAGGCCAAACAATGGAGAGGCTAGCTTACTGAAATCCTTAATGAATATTTTATAATACCCTGCTAAGCCTAGGAAACTCTGAACATCTCTTACCTTTTAAGGAGGTGGGACCCTTCGGACGATGGCAATTTTGTTAGGATCCACCTGTAATACTTGCTGAGAAATTGTATGACCTAGCATGGTCCCTTCAGTCATCAAGAATTCACATTTTTCCGGACTGAGGGATATGTTCATTTTCCACAGTGTTCATCTTTATATGGTTGACATTTCGAGTCTAAACCCAGACTCATCATCAGGACTGATGTACGGAGAAAAGAAGGAAAAGGGTTCGTTATAAATATGAAAAAGGCTAGATGTAAAGACACAATGGCCGACTCATTGTCAGTTTATTAATTATTTATATTAATATTTAAATCATTAACTTACATTGTTTATATTATTAATAATTAATTTTTATTCTTAATCCTTAGTAATATTTTATTAATATTCTTGGGTTTATATATTATTACTAAAATCATTATTTAAATTATTGTTAATTAATTAAATATTTAGTTCTTAATCCTTATTTTTATTAATATACTTTATTGTTCTTATATTATCATTTATTTCTTATTAATTATTGTTATTTATTTTTATAATTTATTATTTCTATTATTATCAATTATATTTTATTATTGATGTTGTCTTAATTACTCATAAGTTTTATTATTATTATTATTATTATTATTATTAATTATTATTATTATTATTATTATTATTATTATTATTATCTGTCATCATTATGGTTCCTATCTATACTTATTATTCTTATCTATAATTATTATTATTATTCTTATTAATTATTGTTTATGTTTATTATTACTAATATATTAATCCTAATTGTAACATTAAATTACATTACTATTTATAATATTAACTATATAATTTCTATCTATATTCTTTTATAATTATTCTTTATATGAATTCTTATTATATGTTCCTATTAATTATTATTTATACTATTATATTTATATTTTTTACATTATTATTATTATATTTATTGTTATTGTTTAGCTAATTAATTATATGTTTATTATTATTACTTATATTATAATAATTATCCTTATTTATCATTAATATTCTTCTTTTATAGGTTTCTAATGTGCAGCAAAGTTAATTTATTTTCAAGGGTTATTTTATTATTCATCTACCAATTTGTTATGTTGTTGAAGAGTTAACATAACTGGAGGGATAAGTTATTTTGTTAGTTTATCAAGTTAGATACTGAGGTCCATATCTAACCTAGGTTCAATTTTTATTGACATTATTCGCGGGGATTAGCAAAGAGTTCCAATTTTTGCTAATTTCCAAGCCACCATCCCTATTAAGGTTTCTAGGATGTTTTATGATTTCAATAGCTTCTCTAACCTTACACTTGAAATGGTGATCTTCATTGGCAATGACCTTGGCGTCTTCAAGGCATATATGGTGATTAGTTTTACCTACATGCTCAGCCGAGGCTGAAGATCGGGTTCTTTCGTTATGGATGTCTGCACTATGCTCTTTGAGTCTAATTCTTACGGATCTACCTGTTTCTCCTATGTATTGATCCCCACAAGAGCAATTGATGATATATACTCCTTTCTACTGAAGTTGTTCTTGGTTGTCCTTAACAGATTTCATTCTTTGTTTAATGGTAGACCAGGGTTTGAACGCAGTCTTTATATTTTTCTTTTTGAGGATTTTAGCAATCTTGTCAATGACTCCTTGAATGTAAGGAAGGTAGGCATTAGAGGTTGGGGGGTCTTTCGCCTTGTTTTTATTATTAACAGATTTTTCCTTTTGAATGGCTTTGTATATGCTTTTATTGTTGTACCCTAGGTTAGCAAATGTTCTTTTTAGGTAAGAAATTTCTTCCTCAGTATGGTTTATATCAGAGATTCTACAAGCTCTAGTGTAGAGGGTTTGCAGCACCCCCATTTTTTTGGGCTGGGTGGTGATGAGAATCGGCATGTAGGTAGTTATCTGTATGGGCTTTCTTTCTAAATACGTTGTGACCTATGGAACCATCCTCTCTTCTTATGAGGAGAATGTCCAAGAATGGTATGCAATTATTTTCTTCTACTTCCATTGTAAATTTGATGTCTTCAGACATGTTATTAAGATGATCCAAAAACTTGCTTAGCTCATTCTTTCCATGAGGCCAATTGACACTGGTGTCATCTACAAACCTGACCCAAGATTTGGGTTTTAATGGATATGAATCCAGAGCCTTCTTCTCGAATTTTTCCATAAAAAGGTTTGCCACGATTGGTGAGAGAGGAGATCCCATAGCAACACCCGAAGTTTGTTCAAATATTTCACCCTGGAAGGAGAAGAAAGTGGAGCGAAGACAGGTTTCGGCTAATTTTGCAGTCTGGGGATCTGCTACTTCTTTAACTACCTGAATTGCTTCATCTAGGGGAATTTTGGTGAAGAGCTGGACTACGTCAAAACTAACGATTTTATCTCCGGGATCTAGCTTGGTATTTTTAATGTATTTTACAAATTGATTGGAGTCTTTAATGTAAGAGCTAGTCTTGCCCACTAGCGGGGATAGAATGCTAGCGACATACTTAGCTAACTCATAACTGGGGGACCCTATAATTCCCCTTAAGACCTATAATCAACACTATAGGGTCCCCCACTTATGAGTTAGCTAAGTATGTCACTAGCATTCTATCCCCGCTAGTGGGAAAGACTAGCTCTTACATTAAAGACTCCAACCAATTTGTAAAATACATTAAAAATACCAAGCTAGATCCCAGAGATAAAATCGTTAGTTTTGATGTAGTCCAGTTCTTCACCAAAATTCCCCTAGATGAAGCAATTCAGGTAGTTAAAGAAGTAGCAGATCCCCAGACTGCAAAATTAGCCTAAATCTGTCTTCGCTCCACTTTCTTCTCCTTCCAGGGTGAAATATTTGAACAAACTTTGGGTGTTGCTATGGGATCTCCTCTCTCACCAATCGTGGCAAACTTTTTTATGGAAAAATCCGAGAATAAGGCTCTGGATTCATATCCATTAAAACCCAAATCTTGGGTTAGGTTTGTAGATGACACCAGTGTCAATTGGCCTCATGGCAAGAATGAGCTAAGCAAGTTTTTGGATAATCTTAACAGCATGTCTGAAGACATCAAATTTATAGTGGAAGTAGAAGAAAATAATTGCATACCATTCTTGGAAATTCTCCTCATAAGAAGAGAGGATGGTTCCATAGGTCACAAAGTATTTAGAAAGAAAGCCCATACAGATGACTACTTGCATGCCGATTATCATCACCACCCAGCCCAAAAAATGGGCATGCTGCAAACCCTCTTCACTAGAGCTTGTAGAATCTCTTATATAAACCATACTGAGGAAGAAATTTCTTACCTAAAAAGAACATTTTCTAACCTAGGGTACAACAATAAAAGCATATACAAAGCCATTCAAAAGGCAAAATCTGATAATAATAAAAAAAACGCGAAAGACCCCCCAACCTCTAATGCCTACCTTCCTTACATTCAAGGAGTCACTAACAAGATAGCTAAAATCCTCAAAAACAAAAATATAAAGACTACGTTCAAACGCTGGTCTACCATTAAACGAAGAATAAAATCTGTTAAGGACAGCCAAGAACAACTTCAGCCGAAAGGAGTATATATCATCAATTGCTCTTGTGGGGATCAATACATAGGAGAAACAGGTAGATCCGTAAGAATTAGACTCAAAGAGCATAGTGCAGACATCCGTAACGAAAGAACCCGATCTTCAGCCTTGGCTGAGCATGTAGGTAAAACTAATCACCATATATGCCTTGAAGACGCCAAGGTCGTTGCCAATGAAGATCACCATTTCAAGCGTAAGGTTAGAGAAGCTATTGAAATCATAAAACATCCTAGAAACCTTAATAGGGATGGTGGCTTGGAAATTAGCAAAAATTGGAACTCTTTGCTAACCCCGTGAATAATCTCAATAAAAATTGAACCTAGGTTAGATATGGACCTCAGTATCTAACTTGATAAACTAACAAAATAACTTATCCCTCTAGTTATGTTAACTCTTCAACAACATAACAAATTCGTAGATGAATAATAAAATAACCCTTGAAAATAAATTAACTTTGCTGCACATTAGAAACCTAGAAAAGAAGAATATTAATGATAAATAAGGATAATTATTATAATATAAGTAATAATAATAAACATATAATTAATTAGCTAACAATAACAATAAAATATAATAATTATAATGTGAAAATATAAATAATAGTATAAATAATAATTAA